>CALSCQ010002512.1:0-32592 GCA_943704525.1 Pigoraptor vietnamica | reverse complement strand
ACGGATACACACACACACACACACACACACACACACACACACACACACACACACACACACACACACACACACACACGCACACACACACACGCACACACGCACATACACACACACGCACACACGCACACACGCACATACACACACACACGCACACACGCACACACACACACACACGCGCGGGCGCACACACACACACACACACACACACGCACACACGCACACACGCACACACACACACACAGCAACAGGGGTGCCGGTCCCACCTTTCCTTCGACAGGCTTCCCAACGGCCCGCCGAGGGAGCGGACCGTGCGGTAGCGCCATTTCTTTCAGCTGGGAAGTGGGAGCCGCTTTCCGTTGTTCGTTCGTTGGCTTTGTCATGGTGTCGCCCTTAGGGGCCTTCGCGCCGTCAAGCGCCGCCTGCATTTCAGCAAGCGGCATTGGCCACTCGTCGTTCGCGGAGATGGGCTTGAAGGCAACACGCTCGAGCGCCGTCTCGCGCGAAACTGTCGTGAGCGGCCGCGTGAGACCGCGTGCAGCGGCGGAAGGAGCGGCGGCAAAGAAATTCTCCGGAAATTCGGATTCCATGTCGTCCTCGCTGGACCATTCGCTCGTCTGCGGTTGCTGGGCGAGAGCAGGGGCGGCTGTGGGCGCAATGGGACGGCGCGAGCCAGCCTCAGAGCGCTGTTCGAGCTCGAGGATGCGCGCGGAGAGGCGCTTGTTTTCCTGCGACACCAATTCGACTGTGAGTGCGTGGCACGTACTTTCTCTGTCTCTGAAGTAGAGACAACGCAACGCACCTCCGTAAGACGTGCCACCGTGTCGGTTGCGTCGGAGAGTGCAGCCTCGAGTTCTTCCGAGCGCTCGCGCTTGGCGTTGGCGTCCTTCTCGCTCTGAATGCGTAGTGCACGCGGCAATGAACACTCGTGACCATCATGTGCGCACAGCCCACAAACGATTCACATCGAGTCATCACAAGCAATACACACCTGTCGCAAGTGATAGATCAGCCGCGTCAGAAGGCTCAGGACCGACGCAACACAGTCGCCCTTGTCGGCCTGTGAACGAAAAACGATGAGAAAAATCGTTCGGGATTTGGGGTCCGACACAAGATACGCTCGTCATACAATCAAGCAGACACACGTAGGAACCCACCACAACGCCGTTTGTGATGGCGGAGGTCGCGGGAACGGCCGTCCGTCCCGTGTCGCGCTCGTACTCGGCAACGTCCTCTTCGAGCGAGCGCACCACGTTCGTGAGGCGCATGATGTCGGCATACGCGCGCGACGGAGACTCCGCCCCAGACGTTGCCTCTGACTGGAACGACGTCGACATGCCGGGGCTCGCCGCAGCAGGAGAGGGCTGTGCGTGCGGCTCAGGAGGACGCTGTGGCCTGGGTACGCTGAGCGTCGTCGCTTTCGCAGCGTCTTCGTGCTGCTGCGAGAGGGGTACTTCGGCCGGGCTGTCCTTCACGAGAGCAAACTTCACTCGGTGTGCGGCGGCGGGCGCTCCCTGGGGCGGCAACGGCTTCGCAGGCGTCGATTGAGCCCTTTCATTGCGCCCGACTGATAGCGCGGACATGAGGCTGTCGTTCGGTGATGGAATTTCGCCGTCCGCATACGTCTGCAAGCAAATTTTGGGTGGCACGTGGTGAGACTCTAGTTATGGGCATTATACGAGCCGTAAAAGGCTGATTATTCCTACGACACAGGACATACGCAAACGCGCACGCACGCGCGCTCGAGACGCGCAGGCACGCATGGATGCAGACACACGCACACACGGTAGTCACAGTATTCACCTCAACGTCGCGACCAAGTGGCGAAATTACTCGCACCGTGGCAAACGTTGGCGCGGCGGTAGAGCCCGACAGCGACGGCGGCGATTCCACGAGGGCATCCGCAGCCCTCACAGAGTGCAGCGCCGAAAGAACCGACGACGCCAGAACGCCCGACGAGCTCTCCGCGAGCGCCTTGCGGAAGCGGTCGAGTGGGCTAGCAGGCGATAAGTGCGCCTCTGTCATTGCCTCATCGTCCGCGCCAAAGTCTTCCTCTTCCCGCTCGTCAAAGGAGGGACGAATCGTGCGGAACGCGTTGTGCGGCGTCTTTCCGACCGCACCACCCATGGCGCCGAGTGCGGCGTGTCGTCGCACGTCGCGCGGTGTCGTGGGCGCGGGCGTGTTGGGCATGAACGGCAAACCGGGACTGGCCATGTCGTTAGTTGCGACGGCGCGCAGGTGGGCGGGCGGCGTTCCCGTCGACTGTGTCGTCGAGTTTTGGTGGCCGTCGCTGTCCGTGAGACTCCCGCGGCTGCGCTCGTTCTCTTCGTCCTCCCCGTGATTCTGAGGAGCGCGCGTGATGGACGCCGTTGCCTTGATGCGCATGGGTGCTTCGCTCACCTGGAAAAACGCGTAGATAGGAGTCCATTCACACACAATGCACACGCGTAAACGCACGCAAACGCACGCAAACACGGCGACTCGCACCTTGGACGCACGTTCCTGCGAGCCGAATACCTCACGGAGGGCGCGCACGGCGTCGGTTGAACGGGCAAATGCGAGGACATCGTCTTTCGAGTGGGCGACGGCCGCGTCAATGTCTGCGGCATCACCATGTTACACGGCGTCTAGACAGACGCACACACTGCCCTGCTCGCCAAACCCTTCTTTCACCGACACCCCACCTCCATACCCAGCCCTGTGGCGCAATTCTTCGCGGGCTGCCTCGAGATGCGGCGACTGGTAGAGCTTTCTTCGGTCCGCCTATCACCATGACAACAAACTTAATGCACACGAGATGACGCGCTGTCTCAGACAAGAACTCTCGACCCACCAGCACTTTCTTCGACAGCTTCAGCTCGTTGAGGTTGTTGATGGTGCTCTGCAAATAAGAGATCGATGTTCAATAATCTGACTCGATTGCTCGACTGGCGAGTACGGAAGAATCACACTCACATCCCACGCCGGCAGGGGCTTTGGCGACTTCTTCTTCGGCGTTGTACCGCCGGGCGACTTTCCGCGCGTGGGGAAGTGCTTCATTTTTGTGCTCGCATGCGTGTACGATGGGCTATCGGCGCAGAAACTCATCTCATCGCCGTTGTTTTTGGCGACATGGAAGAAGCCGCCGTTTTGAATTTCGCGCCATTGATGTAACAAGGATAATCCGGTGTTAGCCCGTCGTATCCTATCACATGTCCACCATCACGTGAATTGGCTTGCATTTATTTCGGGGCCTCCATTTCCATAGATTGTTCATAGTGAGCGTGTTTTATTTTCGAGTGCGCAATGGTGCGCCATAGTAACTGGGCATCGGACTTTTGCCTTTTGTCGCTTCACTATGGGCTCAGTACCAGAGAGAGAATATCGGAACGTTTTTTTTTTTTGCGTGCCCGGTTCCGCAAGTCACACGTACACACACACACACACACACACACACACTGCACCGCAGCCCACACGCACGCACACGCACCTGCTGACACTCCCTCGGTTTCTCCGCTGCTCACCCCTCACTCCGGTATTGTCCCTCAGAGCAACACGGCACAAATAGACTTGCTCGCCTCCTTCACATCCTCGCCGCATTTCTCGACCAAAATCACCGCCGCTCTCGCCGTGCACCCGTGGGGCTCGAGTGGGAATGGCGGAGGCCCGCAGCGCCGTCACTGGCGCCATCACCGTCCCGAGCTTTGAGCTCTCTGTCTCCGGGGAGGGTCTGCTGCTGCGCATCGACAAGAATGCGTTCCGCAGCCTCCTTCGCCAGTCGAAGCGCTCGTTTCGCCGCAAGCTCCGCGAGCTGCGCAACTGGCTCATCAACTTCGTTTACCCCGCGAACCCCGCGCACTGGGCGCTCACTGTGGGCGGCATTGCGGCTGTGATGCTCATCGACAATCACCGTACCGAGAAGGTCGCCTCGCTCCTCTGGAAGGCCGAGTCAAAGATTCCCTGGTGCGTGCCGCTGTCGGATTGTGCACGTCACGTCATTGCGCCTGTTGGTTCTGTCTGTGGCTGCCGTGCGGCCTGGGTGTGGTGTATGTGTGCGTCCGTGCGTGCATGTGTGTGTGTGTGTGTGTGTGTGTGTGTATTCTCGCATTATCACTGTGGCTACTACACCTGGCGACTTGCATCGAGTGCCGCACGACAAGTGGATTCGCAGCACATTCGCTGAAATGAAACCTGTTGCTGCGTGCAGGATCAGCCGCCTCACGAAGATCCAGCAGGCGTCGCTCTTCGCCGTCGCGACGGGCACCGGCGTCGTCTTTGGCCAGGCCGTGACGCGCAAGTTCCTCCTGCGCGGCCTCCTCTCGTACAAGGGCTGGCTCTACGAGCAGCCCGGCAAGCAGAACCTCTTTGTCGCCGTGTGGGCGGTGGGTCTCCCCTTGTGTGCACGAGTGCGCGAGCGACTGCGCAATCTTATCAATGATTTTTGTGAGTGCTGATGTCGCGTGTGTCGCTCCACAGGGCTTTGTCCGCATCCTCAGCGGCCGCCACCCCCTCCTCTACAGCAACCAGCAGACGCTCCCCCGCCTCCCCGTTCCCTCCCTCCGTGCCACCATCTCGAAGTACCTCACGACCGTCCGCCCTCTCCTCTCGGACGAGGAATTTGCGCGCGTGTCCAAGAAGGGCGAGGACTTTCTTCGCAACGAAGGCCCCAAGCTCCAGCGCTACCTTGTGCTCAAGTCGTGGATTGCCCCGAACTACGTGGGTGTTGATGACTGCCTGCTCAACCTGCATAATGCATATGTGACAGGAGAGGGTGTAAGAGGGTCTGTGTGGATGCAACACGGAAGTGGGCGTGTGGGCCAGAGTGTAACACTCGATTGCGTCGGCGTGCGTTGCAGGTGACGGACTGGTGGGAGAAGTACTGTTACCTCATGGGCCGGTCGCCGATCATGATTAACAGCAACTACTACGTCATCGACTCGGACAAGTTTGTGCCGACGACCGTCCAGGTCGCGCGCGCCGCCAACCTCATCACCCAGATGCTCAAGTTCAAGAAGATGCTGGACCGCGAGAAGCTCGAGCCCATGTTCATTCGCAACACGGTGAGTTGTGCGTTGCACTGCGTATGTTTGTGTGTGTGTTGTGCTTTGTTGGCCGTCTGTGTGTGTCTGTATGTAGTGTCTCTTGGGAAAAGGCGGGAGGCGCGAGCCTGCGTGAGCGCGGTCGATGCAACGTGCAATCTCGCAGTTTCCTCACATATCGTTCGCTCTTTGTCAGGTCCCGATGTGTATGAACCAGTACCGCCGCATGTTTTCCACGACCCGCCTCCCTGGCCACGAGCTCGACACGATTGAGCACTACTCGGAGGACGAGAGCCAGCACATTGTCGTTCTCCGCAACGGCGCGTTTTACCGGCTTGACTGCTTCCGTCCGGACGGCACCGCCCTCACCACCCTCGAGTTTGAGAGGTTTGTCTCAGTCTGCACGCAACACTACTCTAGCTTGGATTTGCGCACGACGGCCAAGTTGCCGGCTCGGAAAGGCGCCCGGAATTGCGTGTCTGATCCCTGTTGATTGCTCACTCGCAGCCAGCTCAAGTGGATCGTCGATGATGCCGACCGCGCCGGCGCCACCGTTGCCGAGGCCTCGCTTCCCGCCCTCACCGCCGAGAACCGCACGACGTGGGCCGAGGCGCGCCTGAGCTATTTCAGCGCGGGCGTCAACCGCGACTCTCTCACCGCCATTGACACGGCCGTCTTCGTCGTCTCGCTCGACAACGAAGCGTCGGGCGACCTCACCGAGATGGGGCGCAAGCTGATCCATGGCGATGGCCGCAACCGGTGGTTCGACAAGTCGTTTACGTTTGTGGTGTTTTCGAACGGCAAGTGCGGCCTCAACGTCGAGCACTCGTGGGCCGACGCGCCCGTGATGGGCCACATGTTCGAGTGGTCCATGTGCATGGAGGTCCGCACCGGTTACGCCAAGAACGGTTACAACAAGCGCCCCGCGACGCCCGTCGCGACGGTCGCCCTGCCCGTCCCCCGCCGCCTCCGCTGGGAGTTTTCCGGCGAGGCCGAGGAGACAATTCGCCAGGCGTACGAGAACGCTAAGAAGCTCATCAACGACTTTGACCTCCGCATCCTCGCGCACTACCAGTACGGCAAGGGCTTTGTGAAGAAGTGCCGCGTGTCGCCCGACGCGTGGGTGCAGATGGCCCTCCAGCTCGCGTACCGCCGCGACGCCAAGAAGTTTGCGCTCACGTACGAGTCTTCGATGACGCGTCTGTTCCGCGATGGCCGCACGGAGACGGTGCGCCCCGTATCGGTCGATTCCGTCGCGTTCATCAACTCGATGATCGAGGACAAGCTGCCGGTGAGTTACGCTGGCGTGCTTTTGGACTGTGTAAAGTGATAGGGTGCTGAATTGGCGCCGTTGCGGTGTGCAGAAGAAGGAGCGGATCCGCCTGCTCCAGATTGCCGCGGAGACACACCAGTCGTACTATCGCGATGCCATGAGCGGCAAGGGTGAGCATTTCTGTCGGGCGTCTCCTCGCTCATCCCACGTTGCAAGACATGACCACTAAAATGGCGTCAACCCTCTCCTCAGGTGTCGATCGCCACCTCTTTGGCCTCTACATCGTGTCGAAGGGCACGGGCGTTGATTCGGAATTCCTGAAGGAGGCTCTCAGCCAGCCCTGGCGGCTGTCGACGAGCCAGCAGCCCCAGCAGCAGACGAACCTGTGGAACCTGAACGACCCGAAGGATCTCGAGCGCGTGTCCCCGGGCGGCGGCTTTGGCCCCGTCGCTGACGACGGGTGCGTATTTTCCTGTGCGGTGCAGATTGGATGATTGCTTGATAGAAGTTGGTGCCGGCACGTGATTTTTTAATCGAATTGTGGTCGTATGTCCGCTTCCAGTTACGGGTGCAGCTACATGATTGTCGGCGAGGACCGCTTCTACTTCCACGTGAGCAGCCTGAAGTCGTGCCCGGACACGGACTCGTCTCGCTTTGCCCAGCAGATCGAGCTCGCCCTGAAGGACATGCGCGAGCTTTTCTCGCAGTAAGGACCACATGATCTCGCGGTTGGCGCGCTCACATTGCGCCCAGATTGTGTTTTCTGCGCTGGCGTGGCTCGATCTTGCGTTGCGGCGTGTGTGGCGTGTCGCAGTTACGAGCGCTTCTTTGCTTCATTGTAACAAAGCTTCAGAAAATTCATAGTCGCCACGGGGGCTAGGATTGCTCGATGTCGTGCCGGGATACGGACTCTCGCTCTCGACTGCCCGCTGAAGGACACGAGCCGTTTCAAGCAACTTAGTTTTCTTTTTTTTCCAACGATTGCCTTGTCGCGCGTGGTATGAAACTGGCGGTAACCGCGCCTGTCAAGATTCATACGCACATGTGACGAGACAGTGCGGACGGGTTCTCTCACTCGTCACTCGGAAGCAAACAAGTAGAGAAAGGTTAGGGTTAGGGTTAGGTATGTTGGTCCGCAACGCGTCAAGCTGCTGAACCGACACGGGCTTCAGCCATGACCATGGATCGCGATCGCGGCCGATATCTGATGACTCTCAGCGAGCTGCTCGAGCAAGAGATGCAAGAAGGGGTGCAGCTCCGCATCCTCCGCCAGCGCTTGCAGCCGATGCGGCCTTACACAGTCGTCGCCATCCGACGCAACAGCTGGTCCGCACAAGAGCAGCCTCAAAGCAGAAAGCACTGCACGAACCACGCCGCCAGTCGCGAGGAAAAAGGCGGTGAGCTCGCCGTCCTCTGAGAAACGGGAAACCTCGTCGTCCGTCATGCACTTGATCATGTCGACGAACTCCCACCGCGTGACGACTGGACCCAGATAGCGAACCGCCGTCCGCTGCTGATTGAGGTTGTTGGCGAGGCCCTTGTAGATCGGAAAAACCGGGTCCGGATAGCTGTGCTTGCCGAAGCACAAATCGCGAAGATACGGCAAACTGTGCCTGCGACGGCCAGGAGGATAGTGTCGTTCGTGTCCCTAACGATCCCATTGGTCTGGTCGAGCGCGAGCTTTGCGTCCTCGTCCGATGGCGGAGAAAGGTACAACGTATGGAACTCGTCGAGAAAGAGGAGCGCGCGCCAACAGTTCTTGTGAAGCGCATCGCGGACGCACTTCAAGTTCCTCTGCTCGGACAGAGGTACGAGCTGCTTCGACGTCAATTGCGCCCATGCCTTCGCGAGAATGACACTGGGCACAGAGAACGCATCCACAGAGGCCCACACCGCGAGATAGTTCGGCACCAACGCGGCCGCAGCGCACACGATCGCCTGGAGGAAGGTCGATTTGCCGCACCCCTTCGGTCCCGTCACGAGGCGGCTCTTTCTGTTACCACCCCCAAAACGGCCATCAGCTTGGCAGCCGATGAGCCTTGTGTAGTCGACAAGGAGGCGCCTGCGATCCGAATTCAGGAACATGCGCTGTGACTGGCACTCCCACGCACGTACTGCACGTACGTACGGCTCGAAATTCGAAAAAAATGACGGAGCGGCGGCCTTCTGCGCATCATACCCGCCTTCCGCCACGTGACGCGTCGACGCGACAAAGACACACCCTGATAGGTCCAATGTCGTGGTGCCATATTCGAGCGCCTTCTCCAAATCACGGTCGTCGTCGTCGTCATCGCCCACGGCGGCGCCTTCATGCTCGCCCTGGTCGTCGAATTCGTCTTTTCCATCCGCTTGCTTGGATCGCACGCCAAGCACTTTCATCCCCCCCCTCCTCTGCTTTGCGCTTGCCTAGCGAGGGCTGCCGGGAGCAATTCAATTGTGAGCTCAAGTAGTCGGGGCGTGCTTCTGTGTCTCGCCAATAATGGGCCACTTACCTCCATTTCGAAACTTCTCCTCTCTCCCTCTCTCTCCCTCACAGACACACACCTACACAGACACACACACACACACAACTTTCTATCACTTTCTCTCACGCCACCACGCTCTCTATTCTCCGTGCTCAGAGATCAGTTTTCAGTTTTAGCACAATTTTTTTTTTACGTTTTTGTATTGCAATTTTCCGACGATTTGGCAAACTGGCGGGTAACCAGCCAGCCAATCGCAGTGAGCCTGTCAAAACGCACCCCTTCGACGGGGTGAGCAACTGACTGATAAATTTGAAGGTATGTCCAGACACAATTTCTGATTTGCACCCCGGATGGAATTGGCATTTTGTTGAACTCGTGTGTGCCTCCGCATTTCTACCGCAGTGGCCCGGTGTGATGGGTCAACTTGTCTTCTGACGTCACTTGCACTGCGTGCAATCACGAATTCTCAGCCAAATTTCAGTACCTAATCCGAGAAACCGAGATAGATGGCGGCCGCGATTGCATCTCAAAACGGAAACCGAATTTTTTTCTAATCCATGGACGGCGTAGGCGCGTATATGTAATAACAATTGGCGCAATAGCGACTCGAATATATTGTAGCTCGGTCTCTATGCGGCTCGTCAAACTTGACAGACGTCCCATACAAACCTATAGTGAAAAGTAGTCCAACTTTGCACGCATGCACAGGAGATCGTAACAGGATATCGGTGAATTTCTATTTTTCTTCAGATGAGACATTTATAAGCTTGTACGAAACTATTCTCATTTGGTCCGATCTCCTGTTACGATCTCCTGCGCAGCTCGCCGCGCACAGTGTGTTTTCGAAAACTGGCCGGAAACACAGTCGACAAAATAGCATGTAACTTTAACAGTTTTTCAAATATCACGGTAATACAAACTCTTTTGCATGTCAAGGAATTTATCTACATGTTTTGTTAAGGAATATATGGGACATCTCCAACAGTGTGCGCACTGCGTGCACGGACGTGCGACCCATTTTTTTCCCGCGGCGCCAGTCAAAAATTTTAGGTGAAAATAACGCAAAAATAATTTTCACCCCGGATGTGAACTTTTTCAGAGCCTCAGAGATGGTGCAAAACACCCCTGCTTCGAATGCCCGATTGGCCAACACCCATGCTAATTGCCTGAACAATGGGGTGCGATGCAGGGTGGGGGTCTCCGGCACGGCGCCTGTGGTTGGGGTTAGACAGGAATGCTGTGCTAGGGTGGGGGTTGGATCCGCTCCGTGTAGAGTGGGGGTCACGGTCGCGTGTTGAATATAGGGTGGGTATTCGGCTGTGGCGGTGGACCGTGGGAATCGAGCAATTTTTTGGCCGTGTGTGTGTGGCAGTGCGCACATGTACGTGCGTGTGTGTGTGCGTGTGAGTTGCGGTATGCGTACGATTCCAGTCAACTGCACTTTCATTTGAGATTCACCGCTGCTGTTACTTGCGCACGCGCGCATCGTGAGCCATAACCCGCTCTTCTCTTCACCACGCTCCGTGGGTGGACACCACAAGGGAGCGACCATGCCACGCATCGACTCGCGCACCGTGCGCCTTATGGCAGTACTGGTGACGGCCGTCGGCGCGGTCATTTTTCTCTACGACAACGAATTTCTCATGACATCGCTTGCTCCAACGGGCGACAATGGCCTCGAAACAACGGACGGCGATGTCGCGGAGGAGGCCGGAGGCCCTCTCGCTGCGGCCGACGGGCCCGGCATCTCGGTGCGCAGTGCTGCTGTCGACTGGGGCGCCGTGTTGAAGCGCGGTGGTCTCGCTATTCGCGCGCGCGCGAAGGCGAGGGCAGCGGCGTTGAGCAAAGAAAGTAAGGAGAATCAAATGCTTCGCCGCTTCGTGCGCGATCTGCCGCTCGGATACACAAAGGGAAACGACACTCTCCTCGATCGGCTCATCTCGATCGAGCGCCACATTGTCGAGACTCGGATGCGTCGGCCGAACGTCATCATGCGCGGAATGCGCTGGACGCAGCGGCGCGACATGGACACGTACCGCAAGGCCCTCGCGCGTGCTGGCCTGCGCCTCATCGCCGACAGCGGCCGCGCCGAGTACAGCGGCATGCTGTGCATCGGCATTGGCGATCTCAACGACGAGTGCATTTCCGGCACGGACTACCCTAAGCTCGAGCGCTACCAGCGCATCTCTCGCATCCAGGGCCTCCGCCGCGTGCTGTGGCGCAAGGACGGGTTCTGCTACACGGTGGGCTCGGCGCTCGCACAATACGAGGGCAGGTCGTCGATGCCGACGTTCTCGTTCCCGTGCTGGACCATCCCGAAGTATTACAACGCGCTCCTCGCGTTTGACGCCGAGCAGCGGAAGAACGGCACGGCGAACAAGTACATTGTCAAGCCGACCAACTCGGGCGCAGGACAGGGCATCTTCGTCGTGAGCTCGGCGGCGATGCTGCGCAAGATCCGCAGCAACCTCATCGTGCAACCCTACCTCAACAACCCGTACCTGGTTGACGGCTACAAGTTTGACCTGCGCACGTACGTCCTCGTGACGTCCGTCTCCCCCCTCCGCATCTACATGTACCGCGAGGGCCTCGTGCGGTTCGCGAGCTCCAAGTACAACTCGAACGCGACGGCGGGCGGGAAGAAGACGCAGTTTCTGACCAACACGAGCATCAACAAGAAGTTCAAGAACGTCAACGAGCTCGTGTGGCGCTTCTCCAAGTTCAAGGCCTACCTCAAGTCGGTCGGCGAGGACCCGCAGGAGGTGTTCGAGCGCATCTACCGCGCGGTGACGTACATCTTTATCAGCTCCGAGGCGCGGTTTCGCCGCCACTTTGAGAAGCTGCAGGCGGGGTACACGTGCATCAACTGCTACCAGCTGCTCGGCGTCGACGTCATCTTTGACGAGATGCTCAACCCGCGCGTCATCGAGGTGAGTTCTCTCTCTCTTCCTCCCTTTGCTCTTCATAGTTGGTTATCTTGTGTGTATCCGCACGCGTCGGCCGTCGTTGTGTGCGTGCGTGCGTGCGTGTGTGTGTGTGTGTGTGTGTGTGTGTGTGTGTGTGTGTGTTACTAGCCTCGTGCTGTTTTCGTCGTAACAAAAGAGTGACGTGACGGCTTTCTCGTTTCTTCAGACTCTGATTTTTCCTTCTCACGCGCAGGTGAACGGCTCGCCCGACATGGGCCTCTCGCACCAGCGCGGCTCTGCGTACGATGCGACGAAGATTGGCATGATGACGGACGTCCTCAGCGTCGTCTACCGCCGCTCGTCCGTGGCCGTGAACCTCGCCCGCGACCTGCGCAAGATTGGCGGCGACCTGAAGGGGCAGTGCACGGAGGAGACGCGCTTCTGCCTCGACGACATCGACCTCGAGTACCTCATCGACAACAAGCGCGAGTTCCGCAACCGCGGCGGCTTCACGCGCCTCTATCCGATGGGCAACGGCGCCATCTACACGGACTTCATGCGCCACATGGACGGCCTGGCGAGCGACCAGCTGAAGCTCAAGGACAGCGAGTCGGACGAGCAAGTCCTCCCCCGCAACAGCCGCGGCAGCATGCGGATGCACGAGGTCCAGATTGAGCTCGAGCGCGTGATGAATCCCAAGTGGATTGGCTTCGTCCCCCCGGCCACCGACGAGACGACCGAGGACAATCCCGCCGCGGACGCCGTCGATCCGGAGGCGTCGGATGAGGTGGACACGGACGGCGACGGCGAGCCCGAGCTGGCTCCGGAGAACGAGTCTGGCGAGAGCGTCGAGGGGGGCGAGGGGGCCGACGGCGTGGATGGCACGGCAGCGCCTGCGACTCCCGAAGAGGAGAGCAAGGACGAGACACCCTCGGAGATTGTCGGCGGAGAAATTGCGGTCGAGGGGGAGCTGACGGACGATCTTGTGGCCAAGAACGGCGGGTCGTCGGGAGAGGCCGGAGCGAAGACAGGTTGAGTGCGTGCGGACGGCTTGCGCGCGTGCGTTTTTTCGGGCTGCCATATCCCTTGTGTGCCCCGTTGCGATCCGTTGCGCCTTGAGCGGTCTGGAACCCTCACCGTGCGACGGCTATATTGACCCCTATAAGCGCCTTTGCGTCTGTGCGTTTGCGTGCGATTTTCTCGTGTGCCACTGGGGGCCAGTGACACTGCGCGGCGTCGTGGAAACACCTGCGGAGAATGAAAATTCCCTCCTATTTAAAAAACCGTTAACTGCCATTGCGAGGGGCGGATGCGCGAGTGCCTGTGCCTGTGATCCTCTCTCGAAAACGGATGGGAAAAAAAGAAAGAAAGTGAATATGGGGTTGGAAAAGGTGGGCGAAGTGGAGCCGGCGTGTGTTACTTCGATCACCAGTGTTGTCATCCGCACAATTCGTTGCCGTGCGCTGCCATTCGCCGCTTTTCGCACACACGTCTTGCACACACACTGGACACCCTTCGTCTTACTAGCCAAGACACACCAGTGACGCCCGTCGCAAGGCACGCGGACTCCTTCTGTGGGCTTCACTCGCGTTTTCCTGGAGCATCCGTCAAACACGTCCGTTGCGCAGCGAATCCCGCAACCGACACGAGGACTCTCATTATCAGCATGTAGACCCGCCTGTTCGCCGACGAGTGCTTCGCGGTTGACGAGAACTTGCGACGGCAAATACGTGTGCTGCACGCATAGAACGTCTAGCATTCGCGGATAGCGTGTGCGTGTGCGTGTGCGTGTGCGTGTGTGTGTGTGTGTGTGTGTGTGTGTGTGTGTGTGTGTGTGCGTGCGTGTGCGTGTGCGTGTGCGAGTGTGTCATTCGCAATGGACCGCGCGGAAGGCGATGCTGACGACGACCAGGACCTGATCCCTCCGGAGAACTTTGCGCTGGTGGCAAAGGGTGGGAAAACGGCGCAATCTGTCGATGTTTGGGGCCGTGGGTTGCTGGGATGCGGCTTAGACGTTCGAATGCATCCATGGGATGCGTGTTCGCTATATGTGCTGGCCGCTTACGTGCGCCTGCGACGTGACAGGCATTTACCGCTCGGCGTTTCCGAAGAAGAAAAACTTTCCCTTTCTCAAGAAGCTTGGGCTCAAGTCCATTCTGTGGGTTGTCCGCGTTCGTCGTGCTTAATCCTGTTTGCCTCTGCATCGAGTTTGTGATCTCTCCCATCGGGTGCTGTATTTGCGCGTGACCTTGCGTGTCCTTCTGTGCGCGTGTGTCCTTTTGTGCGCCTGACACGTCGCTGCGTCGCCTGCGCAGCACGCTTGTGCTTGAGGAGTACCCGGACGGCAATCTCAAGTTCCTCTACGAGAACGGCATCGAGCTGTTCCAGTTTGGTGTGCCGGGCAACAAGGTGCGCCAGTCACGAGAGCTTCGTGGATCTGCGTGAAAATGGGTCGCGTGCTAGAGATAGGTCCATGCGTGTTAGGTCCACTCTCTGCCATTAGACGTAGTGAGTGGCACTCGACGGCATGGCGCTGTACCGTTCACTGTCGAACTGGTTTTTCTTCTTCTTTTCTTTTCGTTTTTGCGCTAGGAACCCTTCGTCGATATTCCCGAGGACATTATACAGGAGGCGCTCGTGAAGCTGCTCGGTAAGTGCGTGTGCGCCCTTCCTCGCCTTGCTTCTCTCTCGTGACAAGTCGAGTCGATGGACATCCGACATCTCTCGTGACGATCTGCCGTTGCCTTTCGTCTCCAGATGTGCGCTGCCACCCAATTCTCATCCACTGCAACAAGGGAAAGGTGGGTCGGCGGCGTGTGCTCGAATCCGAGTCAAAATGGCTCCGTGCATCAACAAGTTCTGGAGTGTGTGCGGAAGATCGCCGGGGTGTGCGCGCGTGTCATTGCGGCTTCCTGTCACGTTTGCGCGCGTGCATTGACCGACAACCATCGCCCGCAGCACCGAACGGGCTGCCTCGTGGGCTGCCTGCGCAAGATGCAGCACTGGAGTCACACGTCCGTGTGCGAAGAGTACCGGCGTTTTGCGCATCCAAAGAGTCGCACGCTCGACCAGCAATTCATCGAACTGTTCGATGCGTCGCTTGTAAGATATGACAGGAGATACAGGCCCTCGTGGATGCCATGATGGCGCGCGTATGTGTGTGTGCGTGCGTGCGTGCGTGCGTGCGTGCGTGTTGCGTTCTGGCCTTTCGCTTTTCAAAATTGAACGTGAGTTATATGCGACGCACTGTGCCCGCACGCGCGCGCAAACGCAGCAACGAGAGAAAAAAAACAAAAGGGAACCCGGGCCCCGCCGCATCCTGTGCGGCGCGCACGCGGGACGCTCCCAACGGAAATCGAACCCAGAACTGCGACATGACACGCGATCGCGTCGCCTAATGCGCAGCCTGCGACTCGAGGCGAGCGACCACGTCGTCGATGCTGACCATCCCGACGTTCGGGTTCACAGAGGTGAAGAGCGCGTCCACCAGCGTCTGCGGGATGCTCAGAGAATAGACGAGGTTGTACGTCTCGATGAGACGGCGCGCCTCGTGCAGATCGAGATAGCCTGGGGAAAGTGCCACGCGTTATAACAGAGGCCGGAAGCGCGCACACCCACACCGACATTTACAGACAACGCACACGCACACATGTGCGCACACCCAATACACGCACAGACACACACAAAAGACACACACACACACACACGAACACACGTTCACTGCGGACGCACCAGTTCCCTCCGCGTCGCTCTGTCGCAGCGCATTGTACAGACTGGAAAAGCGGCGCACGCGATCATCCTCGGGCGGAATTCCGTTCTCCTTCCTCCACAGCGACTCGTCCGTCACATAGGTCCCGCCGTACTGCCGGCCGCCGCGGTCCACGTGCGACCGCATGCCCTCCCTGTGCTCGATGCCCAGCGGCGTCGAATCGCTGCTCACGCGCGACGACCCATACCGGCCCGACCCAAACCCGTTGTCGTCGTATCCGCCGCGAGCGAATTCATCGTTCTGTCGTCGCATTTGGATGAGCTGCTCCTGCTGGCGTTGCAGGTCCTCCACGCGTCCGCCACGTGCACCCCGCTCCGAGCGGTCCGTCATGTCCCCTCGCGTCGCGCTGACCGGCGGATCATATGCATCTGCACCACGCGCCGTCTCATGCGCGCCCACGCGCCTGTCGGCGTATCCGCCATATGCGCCGGATCCGTACCGATCAGCTCCCGCGTCATACCGTTGCGTGTGCCGCCCGTCCTGCGCGTGTCCGCCAGCGTGAGAATGCGCCTCCGGTTGCGGCGGTTGCTGGGGCTGCTGTACAGCGCGTGCCGGCGGAGGAGTGGGCGTCGCCTGCATCCAAGGGAATGCAGGTGCGCGACGCGAAGAGGGCGCCTGCGGCTGCGACTGGGGAGCCGCTTGCGGTGCTTGCTGCGGCACAGGCCTGCCGTAGCCATCGTAGCCGTCGCGTTGGGTCGACCGTCCGCGGTCTTCGCGGTCAAATGCACCATACGCGCCTCTTTGCGTGTGAAGCGGCGCCGCAGGGCCTCCATACGAGTCACGAGGCGCGGCGTGCCCATCACGAGCGCCGTATGCGTCGCGTTGCGACACCCCATACGACTCGCGCTGGTGCTGCGCTGCGTGCGACCGAGTGGACGCCTGCGTCTCAGTATTCCACGGCGCAGATGCAGAAGCATGTTGACCGCCGCGAGCGTCCGCTGCAGAGTGTCCGATGGGCGGCAGCGCCTTGTAAGCGCCGTGTGCGTCACCAGCGGACCCTCCGTACGCAGGCACATCCCTCGCAGCCCCATAGTGGTGATCGTACGCGTCACGCGCAGTATTCCCACCACGAGACGTATGCTGCGGGTGCGTTTGTTGCGCGTACTGCGGCTGGTGCATGGCCGGCTGCTGCGGCTCCGGTTGCCGGGATGCGTTCTCCGCGACTGACCCCAACGGCGCATAGCGGTTGCTGAACGCGGGCACATTCGGCAGCGCATCAAGCGCCACTGTCCGCGCCGTGCCATGCGTGGGCATGCCGGTGATGGGATTGAGCCGCGATTGGCGTTCTGAGGATCCGGTCAGCGGGTTTCGCGCGGACAACGCCGACACAGACGCGCTGGGCGACTCGGAGCGAGGCACAGCCATGGGGATGCCCGCTGGTGGCGGGCCATTTGCTGGCACAAGGACTTGCTTGCCACCGATGATGCGCACGCGAAAGTCCGGTTGATCGACCGTGCCGAAGGGAGCGAGGCGCGACATTGCGAAAGATGGGATGACACACACACACGCACACTCCGGCTCTCGACGAGATGCGCTCGTAACCCCACCGCCGTCAAAACGGGGGAACTGTCGATCGGTTAAGTTGAGCTCATAGGCTATGGCGACAAGATCGGAGACGCGATGTACTGCTGAAGAGGACTGTAGTTCCGCGTTTGAAAAAAGTACCGTTGCACACACATGCCATAGGTGAAACAGCCGCATTCCGATGCAAAAAAGGAAGGACCAAAATTTCCTGTTGTGTCTACTTGTGTAAGAAAATGTCTATATATATATGAATAATGTCCAGCAACATCGATCACTGAAATTAAATTGTAATGTGAGGACATTTTCTGCCTCAATTATAACATTTTCAGATAAAAATTGCCTTAGTGACACGTCACTTGAATAGACAAATCGCCCGCAATAGCCTTTTATGGCAGGCGCTTGGGGAAGTTTCGAGCAAAGAAAACTCGATGACTGGCACAGCCTACACAGAAATCACAAGCACTGCCCAGCAAAGAACGTAGTGCCCAACTTCATGCGCTTTTCTCCGCCTGGATGCAATGGCCTCGACGAGAGTATTGTAGCGTGAAGGCAACGCCAATCTAAAATGGGGTGCGGCGCCTCACGTCTCGACCCGGGCGCCGTCGAACCCGAGGTGCGTGCGCGTATCATTAACAGCGACGTCGCGGACTTTCCATTGCTCTTGTGGCGAACTGATGAGTAAGCATGATGCACTTTGACTGTACTTACAGGCAACGCGCCCGAATGAGTTGGGAAGCAGAGGCCGCGTGGGAGAGGCGGGGGAGTCGCTGTGTGAACGGCCGGCGTCCACGCGCTCAACCAAGTCTTCTCGGAGCGAAAGACGCCGCGGCAGTGGGAAAAGTGCGAGGAATTGCGAAGAAGTCGATGGCAGCGACTCGGTTCAGTGCGCGCCTCTTTCTGACGAGTTCGATGGAGTGGACGGTGAAGTGGATTCCTCGGCACGGCCGCGAACAACAGACGATTGGAGCGGGCCAGTCGTGGAAGAGTACAACGAGACTGACGCGGTAGACATGCCGCTACAAGGTGAGATTAAGTTTGACTTGAAGCCATGTGTGGCCTCGTTGGCCCATTCACTTTCTGACCATTCGTGCGCACTGCGCAGTTATGATCCACGTGCGACCCGAATCACGAGGTTCTCGCGAGCGGCGCGCCGTCCCAGAGGACCCAGTCGCGGAATCGTTAAAGCGAAGAATATTTTCCGCAGCGCGTGATATGCAGGCGCACGAAGATGACGCCACGAGGAAAGCCGTCGCCGTGGAGGCGTTGGCACTTGTGAAGGTGAGCGGCCGTTGGTGCGTCGTCATTGCACTTTAGCGGCGAATGTTGACGGGCGCATATGTTCTCAGTATTACTACGCGGCCGGCGACATGAACAACGCGGAAAAGGTTCTGCGCAATTTGATTCCGCTCGTGCAAAACAACCCCATGGCCGGGGCGCAGCTGCGCGAGGCCATTCTGTACTACAACGCACTCGACGACTTCCGTCGCACGCGCTCTCGGATGCACGCGAATGCCGGGGTGCTTGGAGAGCGGGACCGAAGCAGATCTGTGCAGGGTGGCGCTGATAGTGATGACGACGTGCGAGGCGGCTCGTTTGCTGCCCACACCCGCCAACCGCGCGCGTCTGCTTCAGGGATGGTTGATTTGGGCGAGGTGAGCTTTTCGGCGTCGCACATTTTTACAATGTCACTCGAAAAGAGCTAAATTTGTGAAATCTTTCTTCCGCAGTCTTTGTATCGCGACGGCGACGTGCGCGCCAGTTCCGACCCTTCCACACGCCAACAACCAGAGCTTGCCGCTATTCTCAAGCGGACCGACGAGTGGATTGACGGTGAGCTTTAAAGCATAGTTCTCGCCCTTATCCTTCAAGGGGAAAGGGGAGAGGGGGGTTAGGGAAACTTGCTCATCGAAGCCCGCGTGTTTATTGCAGCTGCCGACTGCATTGTCGGGTACAAGGAGGGCTTGAAGGATGTGTTTGCGGCATTCACGAATGGAGGCAGTGATATGGAGAAACGAATTGCCGTCGGCCATGCTCTTCGTGTGGCAAAGGTTGGTAATTCCCCGTGTGTGTGTGTGTGTGTGTGTGTGTGTGTGTGTGTGTGGTGTATGTGTGGTGTATGTGTGTGTGTGCGTGTGTGTGTGGTGTATGTGCGTGTGTGTGGTGTATGTGTGTGTGTGCCGTTCGCTTTTGTCACACTTGGTGATGATCCCGTTTACATTCATCCGAATATCTGATAGTATCTTATTCTATATTTACAGTCGCTTCAGACGCTTGGTCTCGATGTTGAAGCGGTGGCGGTTATGCGTCAGTTTGGCGACGCCGTGCAAGCCGGGCAACCGCGCGCACACGAAGATCAGCCGGCGACACGGGGCCCTATTATTGTTGAGGAATAGCCGTGGAGGCTCATTCCAAAAAACGAACGTGTACATAGAGAGTAAAACTATTTCCCTCGTACAGCATTGTGGAGGAACGTTCACGAAGGAAAGCGTAGGCGGTTCATCTAACGAGGAATTGCCTGAAAAGACAAGTGAGCGCGATCCACTTTCCACTTGAGTGCAGGGTATTCCCAGTGGGGAATTTTTTTCAAAGGAAGATTTGCCCCTCATCTTTGATGTGCGCGTGAAGGGTGGGAGTTACGCGCTCGTCGAGATTTCCTGTGTGCAAGGCAAGGTGGATGTTTCCTCGAAATCGACAATAGGTGAGGGTTACAAGTCCACAAAGGTAGGGTGGATGTTACAGTGACAGCTTCACTCTAAGGTGAGGGTTTGCTGATTGCCATATTTAGAAGGCCAATAGGAGCGCAGGAAATAAAGGGAGGGCCAAAAAATAATACAAAAAATTTCGTGTCCAATTAGCGCGCACTCCATACATTTTCCATAGTGAGCGGCGAGGGGGCGACTCACTGGACACACACAACGGGCCTTTTTATTCAGCCCCAAAACCGGACGCAATCAGGAACACCGTCATTGGCGCCCCACACACACGCGTGTGACGGTGTCGGTGCAAGTGTGAGTGCGTTGTCGCACACAGGCACGTCCCTTCTGCACGCACGACACTCACACAAAAGTGCAGCGTGCAGAGATTGAGTTGAGAGGTATCAAATTGAAGGAAGAGCGGAAGCGGGAGGATTGCGTGTGAGAGAAACCGCAAAAAACCCTTCACGGGCGCACCGGAAATTCTTCGGAGTCTTCGTACAGTGTGGGACGACACAAGCGCAACGCGTGAGGATGGAGGAGACGAAGGCTGTTGTTGCTCCGCGCAACATGGAAGAGCTCATTGAGCGGCTGAACGTGCTGCTCGCGGGCGACGAGGCGGACGTTGACGAGATTATGGCTACAATGGAGGCTTACAAGAGCAATAGCAAGGACTGGGAAAAGTACGCGCACTTTGATCCCCACCGTTACACTCGCAACTTTGTGGACGACGGCAACGGAAAGTACAACCTTCTCGTCCTTGCGTGGAGCGAGGGTCAGGCGAGGTGAGCATTGAGGCACACACGCTTTTTGGCCGCACGCCCTTGGGGTTCGAGTTTGTTTGGAGCAGGGACTTACTCGTCCACTCTATCTTTCAGTTCGGTGCACGATCACGCCGGAAGCCACTGCATCATGAAGATTCTCGACGGCGAGGTGCGCGAGACGCTGTACGATCCGCCTAAGGATGGGCAGCCTCTCACGGCCACCCGTGTCATGGATTACAAGCGGGATCAAGTGACGTACATTCACGGTGGGCATTGCGGTTCTCAATGGCGATGTAGTCTGTTGGCTTTGCAAGCGCACCATTCTCACGTGGTGTTTTATGCATGCGCAGATAAGATTGGCCTCCACCGCATTGAGAATGTGAGCCACTCGAAGGGCGCCCTGTCGCTCCACCTCTACTCGCCGCCTTTTGAGTACTGCAAGACGTTCGACGAGCGCACGGGGAGGTGTAAGGCGAGCCCCAAGGTCACTTTCTTTTCTAAGAAGGGACAGATTGTGGAGTACCGCAACGGCGCCTCGCACTGTTCTGCCAGCGACAAGTAGAGCCCCCGTGCGCGTTAACAGCTTTCTTTCGAGCGTTGCATTGCGCCTCGTGCCGGCCGTAGCGTACGGCTGTCGCCTGCTTGCGCGGTGATATCCCATTTTTCTCGAAAACCGCCTCCAAGGAGGCAGGAGTGTGTTGTTTGGAAAGTCCTCGCGTTGCGCATCCCCCAACCCCCCGCGCGTGCGCTTGCGTTCTCGTTTGCGTGTGCGCGTTCGTCTTTCACAAATTGCAAATTAAGAAACATAATAATTACAGTACTCTCTGCACGAAAAGGGAAAAAAGAAGGCAGTCGAAGTTCATGACTATGCATTGTAATTATAGCCAGCCTCGTCCAGCAAGGCGGCACCAGACAGGTGTATCATACAGCAATAAAAAACCGCAAACGCAGCGATACGCAACGCCGCACGCCAGTAGCTATACACATTCGACGACGGTTCGCCACACATTCACAGGCTTAAAAATCGTCGTCCTCGACAGTGGGGCGCCACTGATCCAGCAGGACCTTGTTCATCATCGACTCGGCCGCACCGCACGTGCTCGGGCCCGCACGGTCGTGCGTCGAGCAAAGAAACTGGAGAAACGGGACGCGATACTTCCCGCAGAAGTCGACAAACTCGACGTGGCGCACGCTCGAGTTGAAATACACGCCCTTGCACGCGGGGTTCTCGCACCGCCTCGCAGAGTCCAGATAGGACACGAGGTCGTGCGGAAGCACGCACGCGTCGTACGCGATCCCGTTGTTCTTCATTGTCCGCCCGCAGAGCTCGAGAAGCGAGGGCGGCGAGCTGGGCATGTCCGCAATGAACCGCGACACGAGCGGATTCCCGCGCAGGCTCAGCTCCGTCAGGCTCCGGAGGTTGACAATCTCGGCCGGGAGGGCCTCGAGGCGGTTGTTGTGGAGGCTCAGCGTGCGGAGGACCGTCAGGCGCGCAAGTTCGGGTGCGATGGTCGTAATTTGGTTGTCCCCGAGATAGAGGACCGAGAGCCGCGACAGCGAAGCGACGTCTGCGGGCACCTCCGTGAGGCGGTTTCCGCCGAGGTACAACACCTCCAACGAAGTGAGGCCCGCAATTTCCGGGCGGATAGACGCGAGCGCATTGGCGCCAAGATATAGCCGTCGAAGGCGAGGCAACCGGCACACGGCGAGGGGGATGGTCTCAAACCCATTGCCCGCTACATACAGCGTCTCGAGCGACGACAGGCCCGACAGCGAAAGCGGCAAATCTTGGAGGCGATTATCGTTCAAGCTCAACCGTTGCAGGGAAGAAATCGCACCAAACTCGTCGGGGAGGGACACGATGCGGTTGCCGCTGAGGTTGAGGTCGCGAAGGTGTACGAGCGACGCCAGTTCCCGCGGCACCTCCTTGATCTCATTATCGGCAAGGTTGAGCGAGCGAATATTCGCGCAGCGCAAAACGTACACAGGGAATTCCACGAGGCCGCGACCCGATAGATCCAGCTCCTCTACGGAGAGGTCGTGGTCGCTCGAAGCCATTTTACACAGCGAGCGCCGAAGCGCTTCGATAGCTTCGCGAAGGCCTTCAAGCTCGTCAAAACAAACGCTTTTTACGCCGCAGTTCTCCAACGCGGGGCACAGCGAGAGACGATACGAGCACACGACTAGCGCAAGGTAAAAAAGAGCAGGGGTATATAAAGCGAAAAAACGAAAGAAGTGGGTTGTGTGGATGAAGAAAAGTTCCGCACCTTTGAAAATCACAACAAAATTCTCCCCTTGTCACAAGACGCGTCACGCCCTGCCCCATAGTGGCCCATAGTGAACCCATAGTGAGCAGGCATGACCAGCTGTCCGGTGGCGAGAGAATCAGCCAATCGCATGCATGCGGCGTGCTCACGCTTCGAGTTGCTGCCTGACCGACTACAGTTTCAATTTGTTATCACTTATGCATATATAAATAAGTAGTAATATTATAAATATAGAAATTATGTAATAATAATCATGGGCTATGGCGATTCCTATACACTATCTTCTAAAAATTGACACCAGGAAATGGGGAGTCACGGTGTCTCGCCACCGCGCCATCAACTCGCGCGCTGATTGGTCAGTCGTCTGGTGACGGGAAGAGCCGAACTCTCGGTAACGTGTCGTGTCCGGATAAAGGCATGTCCGGATACACAAAACTTCGAAGAGCTCAACAGAGCTCTCAGATCAGTTTACATTACTACCGCAGGGATTGAAAACAACAGTCCGAGTACTGCACGGGAGGAAGCCCCGTGGAGTATTGTGAATTTGAATGTATTTGCACATCATTTTGTGCTTGGTATACCACAACAATCGGATGCGGCTAGTGGCGCATGCAGCCAACGCTGGCTGGCCGGGCAAGTGCCAGCAGGACTTGACTGATTCGTTGGCGGACTGCCGTGCCAGTCTTGGGCCACTTTCGCATTAGATGATTTTGGCGAAAGGGTCGGAGAACATCCATGGTGCGCCGGCGAGATTGTTAACCCACTTGCCACTGCATGAACGGAGATGGACAACAAGGCAATATTTAGAGCGACATCTGACTAAGTGACCGATGACGATACACGGTTCCTCGACTAGAACTTGAGCGCGCACACGAACACAGGCATGGGTATCTCAACTGAAAGTGTAGTAAACTCTTCATACACCAAAGTACTCAAAGGCCAAAGCACGACTGCAGACTGCACTTGATGAGGCATAACGAAAACACGCCAACCCACCCTTAGGCCGCCGTCTGGCTGAGGTACACTAGATGCTGCCGCAGTTGCGTCATGCTTCTTGGCGCGCGCCTTTGCGCCCGCAGGATCTTTCAAACCCCGCGCATCCTGCTCTGCAGCACGGCGTTCCGCCGCCTCCGCTTGCATTCGCCGCCGTGTGTTCTGGTTGTTTCAAAGTGATCACAGAACATGATTTGGGAATCAGTTTATGCGTACAGAGACGGCCGCGCTGACTGTAACGCGACAATTACTCACTGGGCTCGGATTCAGAGGCTCCGTCGCGGCCTCTCGTCCACAGCAAGATCCCATGTTGCCTTGTCAACGTTCCCGTGCAAAAGGGAACGAGGCAAATACGAGTTTAACTCCTTTTTGAGAAGCTTTTCAGAAAAGCAAAACTGAATTCGAAAATTCTTGAGCACTCGGAGGGGACGTCACTGTGACAGCAATGGGCCATCGCTTCCGATTGGCTACGCAGTCACATGACCGACACAGCTGTGTTTTGGCGCCTGCATAGCCGGGTGGCGTAGGTGGCCATTTTACACAACAGACACACGAAAAGGCACTTCAGATCCCACGAGAGTGTGCATGTTCTTTGCAAGGACTGTTGAAGATGAAGGTGGCGCTTGTGTTTTTTGCCCTCGCCCTTCTGGCGGGTGGTGCGCGCGCGTACGACAAGGTGTCGGTGGCCCTGTATTACGAGTCGCTGGTGAGTCCCCTTCATGTCCTGTGTGTACGACGCAAAATTGATGAGGCGTATGTCGATCTCCGCTACGTGTACACACCGCTGATCTTTTCGCATTTTTGTGACGGCAGTGCCCCTATTGCGAGGCCTTTATCACCGGCCCGCTGAGCGCCGCGTGGGCGGCCGCCGACATCCAGGAGATCACGGACCTCACGCTTGTGCCGTACGGCAACGCGAAGGAGGCGGCGCAGGGCTCCAGCTACACGTACACGTGCCAGCACGGAACCAACGAGTGCATCGGCAATTTCATTGAGGTGCGGCAAAAACGGGCTGAGAACATCGTCGCGCCCGACGTTTGTGTACTAACCCTGTCGCAATTGTATGGGCCCAGACGTGCGCCATCAACATCCTGAAGAACGTCACCGTCTACTACCCCTTCATCAAGTGCCTCGAGGCCTCCGGTACCCCTTACCAGGACTCGACGGCGTCGGACTGCGCCAAGCAGCAGGGCATTGACTACACTGCAATTGGCGCGTGTGCTGCGGACAGCGACGGCGTCCAGTACGAGCACGTCATGGCGCAGGCGACGGCCGCTCTCAACCCGCCGCACCAGTGAGTGCCCCACATGCCTTATTTTCCTCGGCTATCTCTGAGCAGTTATGTTTTTAACCACTGATGGATCCACTCTCGACTCTGCCGTAGGTACGTCCCGTGGATCGTCATTGACGGCGTTCACACGGAGGACCTGCAGGACAAGTGCCAGGACAACCTCATTGCGTGCATCTGCGACCAGTACCAGGGACCCAAGCCGGCGTCGTGCAGCAGCGTGGGCGCTGTTCGCCGCGTTTCGTATGTTAACTGAGTCGCTAACTCATGAAAATGTCAATATAAGCAACTAATTCTTTTTGCTTTGCGCGACGACCTATTTATTGTCTGTCGGTCGAATCTGCGAGTGGACGTGGAAGAGAGTAAGTTTCCCGCGTTTCGTCGCCAGCGCACGAGTGCACTATGCGCTGAAAGAAAGGACGGCATGCGGAATGAAATCTAGCATGTGGATGAAGCACGACGCGAGGGGTAATTCTCGTGCCATGCCAATTGCACATGCACCGCAACGCACGCACAAACGCAAAGGAACACACACACACGCACATACTCACACAAACGCGTGCGAAAAAGCTTCATAACGCAGTCTGAATCACACACATATAACAAACCTGAATTGAAAGTGGCAAGAGTAACCTGCAGCGCGACCAGCCTTGCTTCCTGTTTTCATGCTCTTCAACCTCCACGTGTGCCTGCCTTTGCCTCCCGCCTGACGTCACGCCCTCAAGTGACGCTTTCACTTCCTCGGCACTACTACGATTTGAAGATGACCTAAAATTCGACCACAATTTGCCTTCTTTTCAATTTCTTGCCACCCCCCCTTGCGTTATATTGGAAAATTCGCGCACGTGCGCGCTCTCAGTACCTTCGCCATTGAATCTCAAGCCGCTGTGCCCTTGCCCTTCTATATTGTGCTTTGGTGCAAATTTTTGCTCTCTTTCGACAGGCCTCTGCGTTATTCAATCCCGTGTTTCATTGTGAATTGCACTGCCTTTTGCGTGCCTTTTTTTTTAAAGATGTCCCGCCGGACCACACTTTTCGTGGACAATGTCTCCCCTTACACGGTCGCAAAGGACCTTGGCTATGAGTTTGAGAGGTGCGTACGTGATTCTGCTGTCGCGAATGCCGGTAGTTAAATATTAGTGCGGTATGTCGTGCTTGGCCATCTTCCATGCGAAAGTGGAATCAACTTTCATGGATTTGTTCGCTGACGTGTGCGTCACGCTGTAGGTTTGGTCGGCTCGTTCGCTGCGACATTCCGTCGTCGAAGCGTGGTCGTGGTGGAGCCGCGTGAGTATTCGTTCGCATTTCATCTTCGGCATCTCGAAGCTGTTGTGTGCCTTCCTCGCACGCAGTGTTTTGGTAGCACGTTGCGGGGTGGTCATACCTATTGCCTTTCCAGCTTTGCGTTCATTGAGTTTGAGGACGAGCGGGATGCTCAGGATGCGTACGAGCGCATGCACGGCAAGAAGGTCGATGGGTATCCTCTGAGGGTTGAGGTGGGTGTCCAAGTGGATGTTGGATGCAGCTGCATCTCTATTGTCGGATCTTATTCGCAATGTCTTCAGTGACCGAGGTGTTTTTTCATGCTTCTCTAAATGCTGTTGTCTCCACGCGCGGTTGCAGTGGGCCAAGCAGGGTCCCGCTCGTGGCTGGCGGCACGGCTCTCCTCCGCCCCGCCCTCGCGGCGGTCGGTCGCGCTCGCGCAGCCGCTCGCCTCGGAGGTGCGTACACATTGACTGCTTGCGTGTGTCTGTTGCGTGTGCGGGGTGTGTGCGTGTGTGTGTATGTTTGCCTGAGTGTGTATGTGTGTGCGGGGTGCGAGCGTGTTTGCGTGTGCGTGCCTTGAGTGCGCGCCCACGTGACACGACGTCGGATGTGATGATTCTATTCTAACTGCAAATCCTCCACGCATTCCCCTTCGCTCTCGCCGACATCTTAGGTCTCCGCCGTGAGTATCAGCGCTATTTTGCCGGTGCTTTTCGCATCACTATTGCCACCTGCTTGCTCACTGAACGGTCAAACTCACCGACACGCCTTGCTTTTTTGCACACGCAGTCGCCGCGACCGTTCTCGCTCGCGGTCCGCGTCGCCCGCCAAGTGAGTTCCACTCCTCCTCCCAATCTCTCCTTGGGACAGTCACGCTCTCCCAATTCTTGCCCATCGTGCACACGCACTCATCAACGACTGTCTCTTTCACAGGCGTGATCGCTCTCGCTCCCGCTCTGCGTCTCCCCGCCGCTCGCCCGCGCCGGCCGACGACGCCAAGCGCGATGGCGACGCTGCCGCCCCTGCGGAGGGCCAGGCGTCTCCCTCCCGCTGAATTGCCTCTCTTTATTGAATAGCGCCAATCGCCGCCCCTCGACCGCTATGGTGCGCCTGCCGCGCGAGTTGGTAGCGTGGCTGCGATTGGTTCCTGCTGATTTCTTGCTCCGTCGTCTCTGTCTTTTTCCGCCGCCATTTCCCTTACGAATTGTGCGTTTGTCCATTTGTTCTCTTTCACCCGCGCCTCACCGAGACCTCTCATTGCGCTCGTTCGCTCGCCTCACAATTGCGCTCTTGTATTGCGGCCCCTGGATGCCGCCCCACTTTCTGCAAAACAAAAACATGCGCCTTCTCCCGCCAGTCCCCGCTGCGCCACGCGGTGGATCGTGTGCAACAATGAACTTTCTTCCGATAAGTGCCGACTAACCCCCGAAGTTAATGTACCAATCAGACGCACGCTTCATTGGAACTCAGGCGAACCGCACGCCCATTCCCGCAGCCCGCTCCAGCGCCCGCGACGCGCGCTCGGACGCAGCCTGCAACCCGCTCTCCGCCGCCCTCAGCGCGTCCTCGACACGCTTGACTTCCGCCTTGAGCACGTCAAGGCGCTGCGCATCGCCTTTCGCACGCTCCGCCGCCAGTCGCGCCCGCTCGCGTTCCTCCGCCTCGGTCCGCTGTTGTTCAGCGCGCCGCTGCGCCTCTTCGCGCTCCCGCTCCAAACGCACCCTCTCGTTCTCCGCACGTTCCCGCGCCTCGCGATCGGCGCGCTCCCTTGCTTCCTTCTCCTGCCGTTCCCGCGCCTCTCTCTCTGCACGCTCTTTTGCGTCCCTCTCTGCACGTTCCCGCGCCTCCCTTTCCGCACGCTCCTTCGCCTCCCTCTGTTCCCGCGCCTCCCTTTCCGCACGCTCCTTCGCCTCCCTCTGTTCGCGCGCCTCGCGTTCCGCGCGTTCCTTCGCATCCCTCTCTGCACGTTCTTTCGCATCCTTTTCCGCGCGCTCACGGGCCTCCCGCTCAGCGCGCTCTTTCGCCTCCCGGTCAGCACGTTCCCTCGCTTCCTTCTCGAGGCGGTCCTTCGTCTCCCTCTCCGCACGCTCTTTTGCCTCCTTTTCACCGCGTTCACGCGCTTCGCGCTCGAAACGCTCCTTCGCCTCCCTTTCGGCACGGTCGCGCGCCTCTCGTTCGGCGCGTTCTTTTGCATCGCGCTCCGATCGCTCCTTCGCCTCTCTCTCCTGACGTTCCTTCGCCTCCCTCTCAAGTCGCTCCCTTGTCTCCCTCTCAAGGCGTTCCTTCGCCTCTCTCTCCTGACGTTCCTTCGCCTCTTTCTCGGCGCGCTGCCGTTCCTCGTGCTCTTTCCGCTCCCTATCTTCCCTCTCTCTCTTCTCCCTCTCTTCCCTCTCGCGCCGCTCGCGAGCCTCCCTCTCTGCCCTCTCGTTGCGTTCGCGCTCCTCCTTCTCTCGCTTCTGCCGCTCGTCCCTCTCCCGCCTCTCACGGGCCTCGCGTTCCTCCCGCTCCTTCCTCTCCTTCTCTTCGCGCTCACGCTTTTGCCGCTCTGCCGCCTGCGACTCCTCCGCCTTGCGCCTCTCGTTCTCGCGTCGTTCGCGCTCGGCCTTCTCTCGTTCCGCTTGCTCCTGCGACCCAGGCGTGTTAATGTCAGTTAAGCATTGGCTAGTGTGCCCCAAACACATGCAGGTTCGCACACGCACAAGCCTCACCTTATATTCGCGAGCCATTCTCTCTTTCGTCTCCCGCTCGAGCCGCTCTTTGTGCTTCTCGGCCTCCTCAATGGACGATCGGAAGAGGTCGTGCGCCGCGTTCGCTCCGGACGGCTTGGCTTGCGAACTGACGGACTGCCGTGATCACAGAGATATTGAGCGACACGCAAACAGCCTACATCTACAGTAGTCTCTTTCTCTCCAAAACTCGAATGCGATGAGACAGCACACAGCGCCACTTACTCCGCTGCGATTCACAGCTGTCGGCTGGGCCTGGGCGACACTGCGGAAACCGCCGACGGTGGGCGCGGCAGAGGACTGGTTGGGCATGCTGCGAGACAGCGGCGAGCTCGCAGCAGGCGCAAGCGTTGGCGAAGCACGCGGTTGCTGCTGGAGTGATGTGCCATGGGCGGAGGCAGACAGACCATGGCTCGCTTTGCTGTCGTTCCAACACGAAGGCGTCAGAACGACACGATCGCTCACGCTGACAGATAGTGCCGGACTGGAGCACACTTACCTCTGAGTTCTCGGACTTCCGCTTTGGAACATCGCGTGCGCTCCCGACATTGCAGTCGAAATGACGGCGTTCAGCTCGTCCGCACATGACTTGCACATGACGGTGCCTGCGCGTCGACAGTCGTCAGTGGCAGTGCAGCGCGGCGGTAAAAATAAAAATGAAAATAAAAACTCACCATCAACGCGCACGACCTCGGCAGCGCTAAGCTGCTTGTCGCAGCTAGAACACTCCGGCATGTTTGTGCGAGTGTGGAGCTGCGTGAGCGAGCACCGCGCGAGGAGGGAAATAACGGCGCATCGCTTTCACCAAGCTCACCCGGGTTTGTTGATGGCTCATGTTACCTACAGTAACTAGCCGAGATCTCGGCAGAGCCCCACAGTGACACGCGCGAAAGTTTTGTCCGTCGACTGCACTTCAAACACATACTCGGCGCAATCACAACAAATCGTCAGAAAAACGCGGCAGCGCACGAGGCACACACGCACCATCCATTCCTCTTGCACGTGCTCTCGCACTCACTCGCGTGCCCACGCATTCTGGTGCGTTGTGAAAGCACACTCGTGAGGAGAAACACGTCCACATACCCCTGACCGGACGCCCCCGCGTTGCGCTCGCGGCGCAAAGAGAAACCCCACCGTTCTGCGCGGTCCTTCATTCTCGTGGCCGACATGGCGACCGCGAACGGGGCCGCGGTCGCGCAGACGCCCGTGGCGTTCCATGGGATGTCGGCGTATGTGATGCGCGACCCCGGCACGCCCGCGGACGGCGACGAGTTTGCGACCGTGCCGATGGGACGCAAGGGGGCGCTGGAACTGCGTGCGTGGCCGGGCAACTCGCCGGGCCAGGCAATTCTTCGCGTTGCGGGTGCGTGCGCGCATTTTGTATGTCTCGCCTCGTTGCCATCGGCTTGCGATTTTCGTCGCACATCGAGAGATACGGGTTCACACTTACTCAGCCGCACGTCCTGTTTTTTGCAGAGGGCGCGCGTGAGCTCCTGGCGCCAACAGCGATCGGCACACACACGGGTGTCTGCCGCGTGTCGACGCGATCGGTCGTCGTTGCGCTTCCGCAGCACTCGATTACGCTTGTGTTTGCGAACGGATCGGATGCGGAGGCGTTCATCGCGTGGGTGTTACAACGCGTGAGAGGTGGCGCAGCTGTTGCGGATGGCGCTGCGGGCGGCGCCGCCCCGTCGTCCCACTTTTCGGCGAAGACCGATGCGACGTCTGCGAGCCAATACTTTCACTACTATGGACAGCTGCTCCAGCAGCAGAACATGCTCCAGGATCTTGTGAGGACGGGCACTTACCAGCGCGCCGTCCTCGAGAATTGGCCGGACTTTAGCGGAAAGGTCGTACTAGACGTCGGTGCGGGCACGGGTGGGTGGGCTTTGAGTTTTGAGCTGGGCATTTGTGTGCGTCGTGCATTCATTACTCTGATCTCTGCTTCCGCGGCTCCAGGCATTCTCTCATTCTTCGCGGCACAGGCGGGCGCACGTCGCGTCTATGCGGTGGAAGCGAGCGCGATGGCGGATAACACGCGGGTGCTGGCGGAGGGCAATGGGTTTGGGGCGCGCGTCGTCGTCTTGCGCGGCAAGATAGAGGAGATTGAGCTCCCCGAGCTGGTCGACGTGATCATCAGCGAACCCATGGGCACGATGCTTGTGAATGAGCGCATGCTCGAGTCGTTTGTGCACGCGCGGAAGTTTCTGCGGCCGGGCGGCATCATGTTCCCGTCGACGGCGACGCTGTTTTGCGCACCCTTCACCGACGAGTATCTCTACATTGAGCAGGTGTGTGGGCCATGTGCGGGCGGCGTGACTGCGTGCACGCACGTGCGCACGTGGCGCTCTTGCAACAGGCGCGCATTTACGATCTACGGTCCCTTTTTTTCCCCGCGCTTGGCTGACGCTTGATCTCATTCTCCCTCATTCTCCCGCCAGTTTAACAAGACGGCGTTCTGGCACCAGCGCGCCTTCTTCGGCCTGAACATGACGTCACTGTGTGAGCGCGCGACGGTGGAAACGTTCTCGCAGCCGGTCGTGGACGCCCTCGACCCGCGGCTGGTCGTCGCGCCGCCGATCTTGCGACACTTTGACTTTCTGACGATGCCCGAGAGCGATCTCCACAAAATTCACCTCCCGTTCACGTTCCGACCCCTTGGGGCGTGCAACGTGCACGGGCTTGCGTTCTGGTTTGACGTCGCGTTCAAGGGCTCGCAGAGCCAGGTCATTCTGTCGACGGCGCCGACAGCGCCTCTCACGCACTGGTGGGTCTCCGCTGTAGTGTGGCTCACTGTTTTGGTGCCCTGATGGGACTTGAGGCTTGAATGGCCTTGCATAATGTGGATGGCACCAACGCGTCGCGTGCTGCTTGCTGGTGGCTTCACAGGCACCCGCAGAACACCGCGCGCTAATGCCTGTTGTGACCCTCCTGTCGCAGGTACCAGCTGCGCTGCCTGTTCCGCGAACCCATCTTCATGGAGCCAGGACGCACGATTTCGGGCTCGGTCGCGATGAACGTCAACACGCGGCAGAGCTACGACATTCGCATCGACGCTTGCGCGGACGGCACCTCTCTCCGCGCCTCCAACGTCATCAACCTGAAGGAGCCCTACTACCGCTTCTCCGGTTACACGCCGCCCGTGGGCGCTGTTATGCCAACCCGCGGTGGGCCCGAGGACGACATGTCGCTTGGGATGCCTGGCGGCCTCGTCGATGGCACCTTTCCCGCGCAGTAGAAAACGCGCTATTGAAGATATGCGAGCGTTGTGAGCGTAGAGCGCGTGTCGTTCGCGTCGGGAGTTGTGGCTTTTGTGCGTGCGGCGTGCGAGCGAGCGAGTGCGTGCGTGTGCGTGCGTCTGCTTTCGAGTCAATCAGCAATAGACTTGCTGGAGGAGTACGGCTGCGCAAGTGCCAAGTGCTGCGGTGTCTCTTGTTTGAAGATAATATGCCTTCATCCATCGAGGAAACCGCGCGGTTGTGCGCGTGGCTTTGTGCGCGCGAGCATGTCACGCAGCTTGCCGAGCAGTGTCGATCCCACACTCATACCAGACTGCAACAACAAACGATCAGAATGCATGCGGGTAGGCGAAGCGCGGACGGAAGGATGTGCGTGTGTGTAAAGTGTGCGTGTGTATAGGGGG
>CALSCQ010002510.1:0-58442 GCA_943704525.1 Pigoraptor vietnamica | reverse complement strand
GCGGCTTTTTTTTTCCCTTTTTTTTTTTTTTTTTTTTTTTTTTTTTCTTCTTTTTTTTTCTTCTTCTTTTTTTTTTCTTCTTTACCTTTGTGTGTGAGGCTGGTTGATCGTATTGACCAATCGGCCAATCGCCACCCAGGTATTACAAGGTCAGCCGCTTTCGCCTCGAAACACCGCCAGTCGCAGCCGCTCGTGCCATTGGCGGCGTGGGCGTCATCAACGTCGATGGCGAAGTGTTCCCCGGCGGAACACCCGCGGACGTGACTGTGCTGCCGTCGCACCTGCGCCTCATTGTGCCCGCTCATTAACATGCAGGAACTCTGTCGATTGACTGGCCTGTCCTGTGCCGAAATACGCGGCACCTAATAATACGGCTGTCGGCGATCATATTTTGGTTTTTTTGGAAAATAATATGTCTTTTAATTAATTATACAGACATATAGATGCGACAATTAGACTCTCAAGCGCGTCCGGCCGTCAGTTCCGCTGCGGCGCCGGCAGCAACGACAGTGCGCATGCCGGCACTTCCCTCCACGATCGAGGCCAGTCCCTCCTTCGCCGTGGTGTTGGTGGGGTCGAGTTTGAGCGCCTGTTGGAACGCCTTCTCGGCCATTTTGGCATTCCCAGTCCTCAACAAAAGCGACCCGCGCCGCACAAGGGCATCGGCATCCTTTGGGTCGAGACGGGAAAGAGTCGCAAGGTCCCTAAGCGCGGCGTTCACGTCTCCAATCGACTCGTACAGCAGAGCGCGCAACTTGAACGGCTCTGCCTCCTTCGCCGCCGTCACGCGGACCGCCATGTCGGCGTGCACGAGGCCTTCCGTGGGCCGCTTCGCATCGAGAAGCGTCTGTGCGGCATCCATGCGCAAGCGCGCATCATTCGGTCGCAATTCGACTGCCGCAGCCACGTCCGCAGCGACGCCCTCCCTTCCCAACGTGCCCAGGCACCGCGCACGCCCCATCAGCGCGGCACCCTTGTCCCTCGCGCCGAGCCGCAGAGCGTCGTCGAACATGCGAAGCGCCTCCTCAGGCAATCCCTTCATAAGACTCGCCGACGCCTTGACAAGCATGTCTGCGTGACCAGGTACAATAGAAATGTGCGTGAGCACAAATGTCAACAACACACCGTGCTCAACGAATATCTATCAAACAGAACATAGTTGTTCAATCAGACAGAGCGACACAGGCCCATCGGATCATATTTGCCACGAGCACCAACCGTTTGCGTCCTGCACGCGAGCCACTTCGGCCTTGATGTCGAGCGCGTCCTGAAGCGCGGGCGCCATGGCCACGGCGTCCTTCGCCATCGCCATTGCCTCGACGTCCCTGCCGAGAGCAAGGCAACTCCGGGCCTGCGCGACAAGCACTTCTGCCGTCCGCAGGGTTGGACGCGCGGCAAGGGCGGCCTTGATGTTGTTCAGTGCCGCCGTGTGGTTCCCTTGCACCGACTGCGCCATGCCGAGACCCAAGCGCGCCTCCGTCGCAACGGCGCTCTCCTTCGCCTTCGCCGCTGGCGCCGCCGCGTCCTTCTGCCGGGACCTCCCAGCGGAGCCGCCGCCCTTCGCCCCCGATGGCGACATCGACAATACTTTCTCGAAATCCTTCGCCGCGGCCTTCGCGTCCCTACGCACGGACAGCAACAAGAAGCCCCTCTCGCAGTATGCATTCTCAAGCCACGCGAGGGCGGCATCGTCGCCCCTCGGCGCCTGGAGCAGCGCGTCGTACTGCTCGAGCGCTTCCGGCTTGCGTCCGAGCAGTGCGAGCGCCTTTGCTCTGCCCCCCATCGCGCGCTTGCCATCGTCAGACCCAGCTGCATTCGCACCGCCGAGGAGATCGATGGACCGCACGAAATCGGCGAGCGCGCCCTCGGCCTTGTCACGAAGACGCAGCCGCATGCGTCCGCGCTGAAGCAGCAGACGCGCGAGCTCACCAAGGGATATCTGCACGGGTGCGGGCGCGTTGGGACCGGCGCCGGGTTCCACGAGCGCAATGGCTTCAGTGGCCCACGACTCGGCCTCGTCCATTTCGTCGGTGGCGGCGAGCGCCGTCGCAAGCGATCGCGAGACCGCCAAGCGTACCTGGGCCTCGACGGAATTGACGCCGACAGCACCGCTCGATCCCCTCAGGACACGTGACAGCTCAGCGTCCGCCTCGCGAAGCAGAACGAGCGCGTCTTTGTACCGGGCAGTATCGACGTGGACCTGCGCGAGGATGGCCTTGGCGCGCGTGCAGTTCGACTTAAGCTTCAGCGCCGCCCGCGCAGCTTCCTGTGCACGCGCGCGGTCCTTCTTTCGCAACGCGCAGTGAGCGAGGCCCGCGAGTGCGTCTGCCGTCCGCTCGAGCGTGGCGGAGCTCTCGTACATCGTCGCGGCATCCGACACCATTCCCAGTGCAAAGTATGCGTCTGCAATGCGCCGGTAGATGTCGCGGAGGGACTTCGACCGCCGTCCCGTTCCCTTGCCGCCGTCGTCGCGCACGTACTCCACTGCCTGTGCAGCAAGCTCGGCCTCCCCCGCGTCGAGACACGCCTCCGCAATCGCTGTCGCATGGCGTGCGTTCTTCGAGTCTTCGCCCAGCACGCGCACCATCGCGGCGCAGTCGTCGTGGAGCACGTTCCTTCGTCCGAGGCGCACGTTCGCGTCGATGCGAATCGCAAAGGCCGCAATGCGGTCTGCAACTTTGGCCGCCGAGTGCGACGACGCGCGCTTGCACCACTTGAGCGCCTCTTCGAGGTCGGCGGTCGTCGCGCGTGCGTTGGCAGTGGCCCGCGCAAGTGCCACGCACAGCTGCGGCGCAGGCGACTCCGCAAGAATGGCTGCCGTCCGGAGCAGCGGGAGCGCGTCGTCGGCGCGATCGTCGTCTATGGCGCTCTTTCCGCGTTCAAACATGCTCGTCGAGCACATCTCCCGCAGCGACTTGAGCCGCGGCCCAAGCGATCCGAGGCCACCGGCAGTCCGCGACCCAGCGACAAGATCCAAGTCCGCGATGGCCGCGTCGTAGTCGCACGCGACAATGCTGCACTCTGCGCGGGCAAGGCGCAGCTCGCGCTCGTCCGGCTGTCGCCGCCACGGCACCGCACGCGCGGGCACGCGTGGGCCGTCGATTTCGAGCATGTCGAGAGCCTGGGAAAGCCACTGCGCTGCCTCCGCCTTTCGCCCGCTCTCGGCCAGACACAGCCCAAAGCCGCCGACTGCGGCCGCCGTGTGCTGGGCGGCAGCGTCTTCAGGGCGCGTGCGGCTGAATAATTCTTCGAACGCAGAGAGCGCGTCGGCGGTGTGTCGGAGTTGCCGCAGCGCAGTCCCCTTGGTCTCGAGCGCACGCGCCCGTTCGGAGAAGCCGCGCGCAATCGCCTCCCGCACGTCCGCCACCGCACCTTCAAAGTCACCGAGGAACAGCCGCAGTTCGCTTCTCAACGCCAGCGCCGGCATGGATTGCACGTTGGCTCCCGATCGCTCAATAATGGCGGTACAGCCCTCCACAGCCTCGCTGGGGCGTCCGAGATACGCCTGACTGAGAGCGGCGCCGTACGCGGCCCGAGAAGTGCGCTCCAGCTGCAACGCTTGCATGAAGTGTTCGAGCGCACGCGCGTGCGCACCCTCCGCCAACGCAATGTCTCCGAGCACCGTCAGAACGAGCGCGCGCAAATTGCGGGGCACCTTACTCGCCTTGGCTCTTAGGATGCACTCGCACTCCGCCGCTGCCTCTGCCGCACACCCCATCGCCCACAGCGCCTCGGCAAGGCGTGCGTGCGCTTCAGTCTGCACGCCCTCTCTTGGCGACGCCTCGATGGCTTGGCGCAGTTCCACCGCGGCACCCTCTGCGTCCCCGCACGATACGAGCGCCCTGCCGAGGCCCAGCCGCGCACTCGCAATCAACTCACTCTCGTCGGAGATGGCGGGCGATGCGCCGTGTGTGCGTGTGTTGGAAGGCGTCGGCGACGATGTCCGCGACGCCGAAGCCATGTCGTGCAGCTCAAGTACGGCGCGGAAGTCGGCGATCGCATCATCCGTGTTGTCCAGTAGCAACTGCGCACACGCCCGCGACACGAGTGCGCGCGCATGGTGCTTCGCCCCGGCGGCGTTTTCGAGGACGACGGTCGCCATGCGCACAGCCTCTGTCGCGTCGCTACGTTCCTTGGAGAGCGATAGACACTCGGCCAACGCAGCCATTGCGTGCGTGTCGTCCGGCGTGAGCTTGACTGCCCGCCGCAGTTCCGCTGCGCCCTCGGTGTAGCGCTCCAGCGTCAGAAGACACTCTCCGGCGCCGCGGTGCGCTTCCGCGACGACTTCCTTGGCACCAGTCCCTGCTGTCGTAGGCAGTGAGGCGGATGCACGGTGGAAGAGCTCGAGTGCGCGCGCCGTTTCGCCGCTGCCGCGCAAGAGCGTCGCCCAGTTAACCATCACGTGCGCAGCCGCCATCGGCGTGAGGTGCTGGGAGCCACGTGACAGGGCGGCTTCGAACGCGCCGGACGCCTCGTCGCTGCGTCCGCACCGCATGAGAATGTGTGCCTTTCGCGTGCACACGGCGCCCAGAAAATCCGGGGCCGCTCCCTTCTCACCCCGGAGGACCGCCTCAATGTCCTCAAGCGCCTGCTCGTGGCTCCCCACTTTCTCGTACGCCTCGCTGCGCAGAAGCAAATCGTCCATACCGAGCTCGAGACTGTCCGTTTGGAGCTCTTCCAACGCCGCACCATAGTCTCCGAGGCCATACAGCGCGCGCGCACGGCCCACCATCGCGGCGTCGCGGTCTTTCGCGCTCGAGCTTGATTCGGAAAACAGCGCGAGCGCCTCGCCAAAATCCGACAGCGCGCCGTAGTGGTCGCCGATGGCCAGACGACAGCGGCCGCGTGCAAGCAGCAGCGTCCCGTCCGAGCGCCCGCAGTCCGCCCACAGATATTCCATCGCGCGCGTGTAGTCGCTTGCAGCCGCCGCGCCGTTCCCGCACTCGCTGTGCAGGCGACCGAGGAGAACCAGCGCCTCTACGTGCCCGTCTGCGCCTCCCGGCGGCCGCCCGTTGGACCGCGCGGCGTTCACCATCGTCGCCGCACGCAAAGCGACCTCGAGCGCTGCCTTCAAATCGCCCGTTTCGCGGAGAGCAGTTGCCAAGCCAATGTTACTCCGCAAGAGCACGTGCGCGTCCTGTGACGTTGTTGCCTTGGGGGCGGCCGCGATGCACCGTCCATACGCATCGATCGCCCGCGGAAAATCGGCGGTGTTCATGAAGAGATCCCCGAGACGAACGTACGCCCCCGTCGGGTCCGCGTCGCACACGCGTTGCAGCTCGTCCTGTGCTTCCCCGTAGCGTCGGGCCGCGCACAGACAGTCCGAAAACTCCAACCGCGCGGCTGTCTCTGCCGCAGCCTCCATGGATGCAAGCGAGAGGCCGGCGCGGAACTCATCAATGGCACCGTCCGTACGCGTGAGTACACGCAGCGCCCGCGCCCTCCCGACGTGTGCTATGGCGTTCGCCGCGTTGCAACGTACGGCGTCGTCGTAGTGGGCGAGCGCCTTCTCTGCGCCGGTTGTTCCCTCGGCGAGAGCGAGCTTACCGAGCAGGCAGTAGGCCTCGCACGCGGTCGTCTGGGACAGCGCAGCGACACCCGGAAGCACGGCGCTGCTCAGATGTACCCGTGCCGCGTGGGCGTCTGACGGCGCCTCGAGCACTCCAAGCCAGTATTGCGCAGTGCGGCACAGAACACAGGACGTCAGCGCACGCTCAAAGTGGGCGATCGCTTCCGAGGTGGTCCCTGCTGTCACGCACGCACTACCGAGCACGCAGAGGGACTCGGGATGTCCGGGAAGCGCCTTGAGTACGTCCTCCGCCATGGCTTTCGCTTCGCCAACGGCTCCGAGCGAGAGCGCAATGCGTGCGCGCAGTGAAAGCACGGCCGTCGCGTCAGGTCGCAACAGCTGCGCAGCATTCGTGTCCGCACTCGCTTCTTCGAGCATGCCCACCTGTCGGAGCGACTCGCCACGCCCCAGAAGGGCATCAAACGCAAACGCACCGCCGCGCGCAACCGTCACGGAATAGCTCGACACGGCGGCGCCGTAGTCTCCCTCCGCACGCAAGCACTCGCCGGTGACAAATGCTGCCGCCGCCTCCTCGCACCCGTAGCGAACAGCGGAGTGGACGTCATCGCGCGCACCGCTCAGGTCGCCCAGCGCGAGTCGCACAAGGCTGCGGCGCACGTACACCTCGGGGTCGTTGGGAGCCAGGCGGAGGGCCTCGCTGAAATGGCCACTGGACGCCTGCGAATTCCGGGCGGCGAGGAGCGTTCCGAGGCCCACGTGCGCGGGAACGCAATCCGCGTCCACCGCCAGTGCCCGCTGGAATGCATCGCGAGCCTTGTCGTCCGATCCCGTGCGCTGACGCACGGCGCCGAGCAGGCAGAGAAGGGCTGCGTCGTTGGGATCCATTGCGATCGCACGCTGCAGGGCCTCCTCCGCGCCCGCCATGTCGCCGGCGTCCACGCGACACCGCCCGAGCGCAGCGGCGATCGCGCGGTTGTTCGGCGCTAGCGACGCGGCCTCCGCGAGCACTTCGCACGCGCGCGCCACGTCCATGTTTTTCGCTGCGAGTCCGCTCGTCGACGTCTTCAAGAGACACGACGCAAGACTCCCACGCGAGGCATCCGACGTCATCGTGACGGCAGAGCCTTCGACAGCAGCGGGAGCAAGTTCCGAACCCGCGCTTTCGTTCGCTTGCGACTTGGGCAACGCCGCCTCCCGACGACGGTCGACGGCCATGACGTACTTGTCGTGAGCGTCTGCGTGCTTGCCTTGCTTCACGAGAGCGTCGCCCCACGACTCGTAGAGACTCGCAGCGTCCGACGCGCCCGCAATCCAAGTCTCGGCGACTGCGTATGCACGCGCCGCATCCTGCCACTGCTCCAACAGCGAGAGGGCGCTCGCTCTTCCCAGCAGCGCCCTTCCCCCCACGTCGTCGCCTCCTGACGACAGCGCAGCGCTTCCCACGGAAGTGTACGTCTCCAGCGCCTCCGCAGCGAGTCCGAGTAATAGCTGCGCGTCACCGAGATTTGCGAGAGCGCCCTTGGGTGGCTCGGAGCACAGCCGGATGCCCTCACTAAGATCGGCCACCGCGCGTTTGGCGGAGCTCTGCCAAGAAGAGCGCCCGTCGACAGCGATGGCCAACAGCGCTGCGCCGCGGCCGAGTAGAGCGTTTGCGTGTGCTGGGTCGAGCTCGAGCGCGCGACTGTACGAACCCACGGCCTGGTCCCACTGCTGAAGCGACGCGTACACCGCACCCTTCCCACTGTGCGATGCAACGTGCGACATGTTCACGACGAGCGCCTCGCCAAAGGCCTGCAGCGCCTTTTCTGCGGATCCACACGCAGAGAGGCAGCGCCCGTACGCACACCACACGTCCGCCGCGCCGAAGCTCAGCCAGTGCGGAAGTCCCTTCACGGCCTGCGCATGCTGGCACAGCAAAGCGGCCGCTTCGAGGTGCTTGCAGGCGCCCGCCACATCACCCAGGGACTCGAGCAGACTTCCCGCGCCAAAGTGCGCCCACCATCGCACGACTCGGTCGACGGGCGTCTCCGTGGCCGCGCCACGAAGAACCTCTTCGTAATCAGACAGTGCGGCCTCTCGCTGTCCCACGCTCAGTCGCAACGCGTCGGCGCGTCCCAGGAGGGTCCTCACACGGTGCGAAGCGAGCGAAAAGTGAAGCGGCGCGGCGCTCCATCCGTCGGCGGCCAGTAGCGGTGACTCCTCCTGTCCAGTGCGGTCGGCACACGAGAGCGCGTCCGAGTAAGCCTTGGCGGCGTCGGAGAGCCGACCGCCGGCCATGGCACAGTCGCCGAGCCCTCGCTCGCACTGCACACGCAATAGCCCAGCGTTCGTGGCCACTGGAGGGACAGAACCGGCACCACGAACAGGTGCCGGTAGCGATGTCGCAGCCTCCGTCGCGTCCGCAAAGTCCTTCTCGGCAGCATCAACGTCACCGACGAGGAGGCGCACCTCCGCGCGCCCCAGAAGGGCCACCGCACTGCCCGGGGATTCAGCGAGTGCAGTGTCGTAGTCTTCGAGCGCCGCCCCTGTCATACCCAACAGCGCCGACAGAGCCGCGCGCTCGCACAAGTCGGGCGCATGCGCCACGCCCGCAGTCGTCTTGAGAGCAATCGCGCGAGTAAAGTCGCGCACGGCATCGGAGAAACGGCCGAGCGCTCGAAAGCACACGGCGCGAGTGCTGTGCGCAGAGACGCTGCGGCCGTTCAGCGACACGGCCGTGTCCGCGGCATCGATGGCCTCCGCGTGTTTCCCCATGCCAGTGAGCGCACTTGCAAGGTGTTCGTGGCCAAGCGCGCTCTTTGGCTCCACTTCCAGCGCGTTGCGTGCCCACACCGCCTGCGCCTCGTAATCCCCACGGGCCGCCGACGTCCCCGCATGGGCGCACGCCGCTGCCTCGCTCGGCGCTCTCATATACGACAGCTGGAAGTCACGCTCTGCGTCGTCGAGCAGACCCAGCGCAGCATACGCCTTCCCGCGGCCAAGACGCAGCGTCGCTTCCATCGCGGTCTCGCCGGTCGCAAGGAGAGCGAGCGCCCGCCCATAGTCCTCCACTGCGGGCCGCCAATGCAACTGAAGCGCGGCGCAGTCGGCGCGCACAATGCGGCAGTTCAGCTCGTGCCCCGTGAGCGCCGCGGCGGTGGACTTGGCGTCCTGCCCCCCCCTCGCCTCGTACTCGAGCCAACCTTTCCCGCGCGTTACCGCAAGCGCGTTGCTCGCACTCTGTCGGGCATCGTCATACTGTTTCAGTTCGCAGCACATGCGGGCGCGCATCAGCCACGCGGGACCGCACGCTGGGTCCGCCTGCAACAGCGCGTCAAGGTCCTCGATGGCCGCTGCTGCGCGATGGAGCGGGCCACCGAGAAGGCGCGCGCGCAGGAAAAGTGCGGCGCAGCGCTCGTCGAAAGCGTCCGGGAACGAGAGCGCGTGTGTGAGATCGCGAACGGCGCGCACGTGATCAGAAGTCGCCGCGAGCGCCCGCGCCCGACAATACAGAGTGGGCGGATGTCCGGGACGTCGCTTGAGCGCATCGCCAAAGGCGGAAGCCGCTCTTATGTCTTCCAGCGCGAGATGCGCCAAGCCGAGATCTCGGTAGTACTCCCAGCACGTGTCGTCTGAAGCAATCGCCGTCTCGAGGGCGTCGACGGCCGCACCGTGCGATCCCTTGCGTAACAAGGACGCGCCCCTGCACCAGTGCCACTCGGCGTCTCTCTGCGGCTCCGGGACACTCTGGAGCTCGTCCAAAGCCGCCTTGAACATGTCCCTGCGGAGGCGGCAAATGGCGCGTCGGACGTGCCCCCTGGCGACTAACGCTGCCGGACGCTCGGGAATGGCGAAGAACGCCGTGTACTCCCTCGCGGCCTCTTCGAAACGCGACAGAGCATACAGGCACTGCGCGTGTTCGAAAACGCACACCGCGCGCTTCGGTGCTCGCAACGCATCCCGCACCACGAGCGCATACGTGGCAACGGCCTCGTCCCACTGCTCCTCCGCCGCAGCAACACGCGCACGAAGCACGCGCGCGCGCGCGTAGCTGGGGTCCAGCGCCAGCGCCGCATCCGCATCGGTCGCAGCCTGCGGGAGCAGCTTGGCGGCCATTCGCGTCTTTCCGCGTTCGTAGAGTGCTGTGGGATCTGTGGGGCTCAGCCGCACATCCGCGTCGTGGTCGTCCAGTGCCAGTTCGGGCCGCCCCATTGCTCTGTGGCACAGCGCGCGCAGCCGATACGCGTGCATGTCGGAGGGGCTGTCGTCGATGAGGCGAGAAAGGTCGTCCACGGCGCCGGAGAGATGCGCTTCGCGCTCGCTCCCCTCGCAGCGCTTGCCCAGCGCATGGCGCGCGTTTGACCGCACGCGGTACGCGTTCGTGGGATGTCCCTTCTCCGCGATGCACCGCGTCGCCATCGCAATCGCACGCTGGTAGTCCTTCGAGAGCCAGTAACAAGACGCCGACCTGTATGCCGCCTCCACGAGGGACATGCCCGGCGGAAGTGCGCTCACGCCGGCAGCGTCGTCGACGTACGCGGCGTAATCCCTAGCCGCGCGCTCAGAGTCGCCCGTCCGCTGCCTCCACTCGGCGCGGCGCCACAGGGCGTGCGGGCGCCACACGACATCCTGCATCGCCGCCTCAAACCCGCGTTCAATGTCGGCCGTCTTCGTGCCGTCGTTTTCGCTCTGCACGCAGGCGGAAGCGAGAGAGGCAAGGGACGAGAGGTGCGCCGACGGCGACAGCGTGTCGAGGGACGACTGCGCGCGCAGCGCATTGCCTTCGAGCACGCTGGCCCACACGTCCACTGCGATGGCGCGCGTCTTTGCCTCAGGCGCGCGCAACAGGGCGACCGCGTCGAATGTCTCCGTGCCTTCGACGTCGGCGCCCGCGTCGGCCCGCAAGATGGCCAGTCCATCTGTCGCCGCAGTGTGCGCCAAGTCGGCGTCCATCGACCACGCGAGCGCCTCTGCGCGTGCGATGTGCGGCAGGGCGCTCGAGGGGCGCGCGGACGACGCAAGCTCAAACTCGGCCACAGCGCCGGTCGCGTCCGCACCCAACAAGAGCGCGCGCCCACGTCCCATGCGGGCATCAAACTCACAGGTGCCAAGCGAAAGGGCGCGGTCGTACGCTGCGACGGCCCGCCGCACCTGCTCTGCCCGGCCCGCAATGCGCGACACGCGCAGCGCTCCCTCGAGCTGCATGTGGCCACTCCACGTGTGAAGGGTGTAGAGCAGTCCGTTGTGCGACGACGACTTGCCGATCGCGTCGATTGCGTCCGACACAGCCTTAAGTGCCGCGTCCGCACCTCCCCCGGAATTCGCCACGTGCTCGACGCGAACGTGCCAAGCGCGGAGCGTGGCGCGTGTGCGTGCATGCGAGACATCGACGAGCTCGGTCGCCTCTCGCGCAGCCTGCAAGAGCGTTGCGACTGTATCGGCGTCTCCCGCCGCGGCATACGCGCTTGCACGCACGAGGTGCCAAGCGGCCTCGCCTGCGCGGCCCCCGTGGAAGTGGACGCCCACAGGCTCCCAATGCCGCGACTGCGCGCTCGGAGAGCACCATCCGGCGCTGTCCCTCGGCTTCGACGTCGGCGTCGGGCGCAGCAGGGCGTGCGCCGCGTGAAGTGCGCCATAGTCGTGCAGAGCGCACACAAGTGCCATCGACTCGAGCGGTGCGCGAGATCGCAGAGACAGGAGAGCCCGCACGGCGCTTTCGGGCTCGTCGCACAGGCGGTGGGCATGGGCCCTCGCGAAGACCGCCGATCGATACACGTCTGCGTTTACCCCTTGCGCGTCCGTCGGAACGTGCGTGAGGACCGCAAGGGCGTCATGTCCCTTCCCGCGCCGCAAGTGCATATCCGCGAGCGCAACGGACGCAGCGTGGAGAGTGTCAGGAGTGCCCTTTCCCGCGATGCATAACGAGACGGACGCGTTCAAGTGCGCCAGGATGGCACCGTCCTCTGCGCTGCTGTCGCGACCGGAGAGAAGGAGGTTGCCGAGCTGCAACTCAATCTCCGCTGTGGGCCCGGTGATGTTGCGTGCGGCGACAAGCCAAGCGTACGCCGCCTGGCGGCTGACCTTTGAGGCGCAATACTTTGAACAGGCGCGGCAGTATGCGTCGGCGATCGCAGCGTCAAGTTCAGATGGAAGGGGCACCGCTGGAGTAGCAGACAGAAAAGCGGCAGGGAGATGTTAGCAGGCAACTAGGATAGAGGGGTGAGATAAAGGGGAGAGATGTCAGATCAACACAAATCACAGTCGGCTGTTCATCAAATCCACTCGGCGACGTGGGGGGGAGGGGGGGGAGGGGGGAGGAGGAGAGGAACGACGAGACATGCACACACACACACACACACACACACACACACACACACACACACACACACACACACACACACACACACACACAGACACACACACACACGCACACACATATATACACACACGCACACACAACGCACAATATTACTATTCACTCGCACGTCAAAACCCACACATATGTCGCATACGCGCACATCGCACGCACTCGTGGAAACAATCGAACAGAAAGTGTCGCGTACCTGCAGTCGGTGGCGCCGATACCATGCGGCTGCACGACGCCTCCAGCGCGGTCTTCCCCTCGCGTGACAGGCGCAGCGTGACAGTCACTGCCCACACGCCCGGCATCAGATCGAACGCGTGCGATCCCTGCGCGCTCTTCGGACCGCTCACTGGCGCATCGAGCAGCTCCACCACTCCCGGCGACGGAAGTCCCTTTGTGGGGACAAGGGCCGTCGCGTCCAGCCGCACGTGCGTCGCCTCGGCAACCGAATTGTCGGCAATCTGAGGCCTCCACTCGGCGTTGAACTGCTGCCCTGGCGATGACGGCACCGAAACGGTGAGCAACGGACGCAGAAGCCGTTGGTGCACCTTCGCCTCAAGTGCGAGCAACTCGGGTGGGGCCGACGCGCCAACGCCGAGATACTTGCGCGCGCGCACACAGCCGCTGTAGGCGTCGATAATGTTCCCGCGCTTGCGGTCGAGCAGCGCGCCAGCGTACTCGGCGTGGTACATGGCATCGGGCATGCCGAGACCATGCAGGCACACGGTATTGCGACCCAGTGACACGAGCTCGGCGCCGTGGCCCCTCAGTGACGTGTCACTGGCTCCCTTATGTGCGCGGAGGAGCGTGCAAACGCCCGCTTGGCAGCGCGCTTCGCCCGCGAGCACGTCACGTCCGTCGCGAGCCTCCTCGTCCGTCTCGAGCAGCCGCTGTAGGCAGACCTCGAGGACGCTGCAGGCCTCTGTCAGGCGGGCCGCGCGTTCGATTCCGGAAAGCGACGCGGTCTCCCGCACGGCACTGCGGGCGGCGGCGAGCGCACTCGTGCAGTCGGCGCGCGCGACAATTTTGAGCGACACCTTTCCCGCAGGTGCTGAGGGATTGTCCTCCGCAAGCTTTTTTCCGATGGAGAGCAGCGTGCTGCGCATCTGCGCGAGCTGGTCGTCCGTATCGGACGGTGTCTCCTGCTCCCTCGCGCGGAACTCCCTTGGCGCGACGCGTGCGAGCAGCGCGTCCATGCCGCGCGTCATCGCATCCAGGCGCGCTGACACCTCGGCGTCATGTTTCTCGTGAAGGGCGATCGATGGCGCCAACTTATCAAGGAATTTGCAGTACAGCTCCATCTGCGTCGTCTCGTCGCGTGCGGCACCCGCGCGATCGGCAACGGCCACGAGCACGTCGAGCCCGTTCGCGGGCCGTCCTACGCGCAGCAGGGCCTCTGCCGCGCTCTCGACAGACTTTACGAGGCCCTGGCCCATCTCCCGCACTTGCGCGACGGCCTTCGATAGCGCGTCGGACACGGACGCCAGCTGCGATTCCGTCATACCGGCGAGCGTCACGTGCGCGGTGACGCAGCCGTTCGGGGCGCTGTCCGTCCGCGACCCCATGTGGGTTGCGACCAGCGTCTTCACCAGTTTGTCTAGCGTGCGCGCATCGCCCGCCGCACGGAGCGCGTGGTGGTGGTCGGGCGCGAGGCGGCGGAGCTCCACACCGTCCGGATCGGCGCTAATCTTTTCGTCCATGTACGTCGCGAGTTCCCGGGCGGCCTCTCGCTCGCCCTGTGGCCCGCGCGCGTGAATGTGGAGGGCAACCGCGCGGATGACGGCATGAGGGAATCGTACGCGGTCGTCGCCGTCGCTCGCCATGAGGCTCTGCGAGAGGAGGAGGATTTCGTGCACGCGCGCAGACTGCGATTGCAGGCCGAGCGCGGACATGTCGGACGTAACCATCTCGGCGACGTCGCTGTAGCCGATGCTTTCCTGCACCAGCGCGACCTTGCGGACGAGCTTCCCCACGAGTTCCCGCGCAAGTACGCGAGAAGACGCCTCGTTGCCGCCAAGACGTTGACTTATGCGCTCCTCGAGCTGACGGAAGAGCTCCTCCACGAGGGCCTCGACGTCGGCGCACGCGGCGAGCGTGGCGAGGAGCTTGTCCAGGTTCTCGAAGCTCGCGTGCACCCTAAGGGTGTCAAGCATGAGCGCGAGGAACATCGGGTTCGAACGCGCCTTCGGAACCATTCCGTCGAGCGACGCCCTCTGCGACTCGGACCACGTCTTCCCGTACAGCTCCTCGAAGCGAGCGAGCATCGCCTGCGTCTGGCGCATTGTGAACGGCGAGAGCATGATGATCTTCGCCCCGGTGCCGCCGCCGCGCTGAAGCAGCTGTCGCACGCCCTCCTCCCACCCTGCGCCGTACGACGCCACAAACCGCAGGCTGTCGGGCATTGCCGCCTGCGCGTCGACCACGCGGCCGATCCACTCTGCGTGGGCGCCGGTGAGCTCATCGAGGCCGTCCACCACAAAGACGAGGCGCGCGGCGGGGACTTCCTCCGCGCACTGACGGGCGCACTGCTGCAGCATGTTGACAAAGTTGTGGGCCACGTGGTCCACGTCGCCGTTGCGGCCGAGCGAGCGGAGCGCGGCGTTGGGCATTCCGAGCCAACGGCCGAGCATGGCGCACAGCGACAGGAGCATCTTGAGCGGGGACGCGCTCGCCTGCGACGCACCCACGAACCAGTAGAGGCACAGGTTGCGCGGCTGCGTTGTGTCGGCGTCGTTGCGAGCGGCGAGCGACGTGTGCAGGCGACCGGCCGCTTCCTCCGCGCGTATCCAGTTCGCGAGGAGAGAAGTCTTGCCCATGCCGGGGTCCGAGGACACGACAACTGGGCCTGCGCTTTTCTCGACAAACGCGCCGTCCGAGAGTCGCTTCATGCACGCGGCGTCGGGCTGGTACATGGGCGTGCAGTGGCCCAGCATGTACGCAGCATGCACGCGCTGAGTGGCCACGACGTCGTCGTCGGTGGGTTCGACGGGAAAGTCCCGCGTTATCATCTCGTGAAGGCGTGAGTAAACCGCCTCACCCAGCTGTTCCGGCGACGCGTACGTCTGCCACTCCTGCTGGGACGCGCGAATTTCGTCCTTTAGCGCCGCCAACTTGCGCGTGGCCTCTTCCGTGTCGGACGGGTCCTTCGTGTCAGCCGCGCTGATGAAGAACGTCGCGCGCGACACTTCCTTCCCCACGAACGCCGTGTTCAGCGCGGCGTGGCGAATTTCGAGCTCGGTTACGGAGCGGTCGGCAAAGGCGCGCACCCACGGATACGAAGGCGCGGCGAGCTCAAGGGCCGTGGTAAAGGCCTCGTCCCCTTCACGCCCGTACCACCCGTAGCGGCCGCCGAGGATGGAGACAAAGTACGGCAGGCACTTGTCGAGCATGCGCAGGCAAATGCCAATGGTTTCGCCACCCGTCGCTTGCGCCTCTGCAGTGGGTGCGATGAGGCAGTGAGTACTAGAGGGGAGGGGGGGGGGGAATACAACTGATGCAACATGTGTCTGTGATGCCATTCTGCGTTCGCGGGACACCGTGCGCGCTCACCCGTCACACCCCATCGGAGGTCGATCTCGGAGAAGGTGACGCCCCTCTGCCGGCACATACGGGCGAGGCGCGCGAAGGCGTTGCCGATGATGTGGTCGCGCTCTGTCGCCATGTCCCTGCAGGCGACGGGACACGCCACACAGTAACAAAGGAAGGAGTGGTGAGCGAATGATATTGCACGCCCAGCAACACGTGTGAGTACGTGAAAAATAGCCACTTTTCACGTTAACAGGCATCGACACCCACTTGAACGTCGACGAGACAAACACGCGCACGAAGCGACCCGTCTTCATGCGGCGGAGGGCGTCCTCCATGTCGGCGCGCCTCTTCTGAGTGGCAGCCGCAAGGTCCCGCGCACACTCCGCGTCCGCGCGCACTTCCTGCACCGCCTTGTCATCGGACAGAATCGGTGCCATTGGCTTAAAGACGCTGTCGTCCGCAACGGTCGGTACCGCGGGCACAGCCGTCGCTGCATCGACTGCAGTCCCGCCCTCATCAGCTGCGTCATCCTTGACTGTTCCGACGGCGACGGCACTCTTCCTCCGGCCTTTCCGTTGGTGCATTTCATCGCTCGAATGGCCCCCGCCATCCTGCGCGACGACGGCGCCCTCCTCTACCGCATTGGAACGCTCGTTCGTGACCTCCGCAGTTGCGTCGCTTACAACGGGCGTTGCCTCCACGACAGCGGTCCCAGCGCCATCGCTGCCAGCTTCTACTCCACTTGCAACCGTCGCGCCTTCACCATTTGTGGCCGTCGCAGCGCCGTCGCCTTCGACAGGCACCCCATCAGTTGCGTGCGCGGATGTCGGCGCGTCAGGCGTTGGCGGAGACGCACCCTCGTCTTCCACGGTTTCCTCCTTTACCTCTACCGCATCGGGTGCCGACTTGGCAGCTTCGGCCATTGCGCCGTGTTGGCCCTGATCCAGTGCGCTTGCGACGGCAGATGCGGCGTCCTCTTCTTTCACCGACACGTAGGCGGCCTGCTCCACGTTCGCCACGAACCGAGGCTTCGCAGGCGCACCGCCTGATGTGCCCTTGACCGCCGTGTCGAGGTGTCCGGACTCGGGGGTTTGCGGCACAGCGCCGCCCTCCGACATCATCGTCGCCGCAGCGCCGCCCTCCGACATCATCGTCGTCTCCAGCGAACTGGCACCAGAGCCGCCGGCAACGGCGCGCTTGGGTGAACCGCTGCGTCGCTCGCGCTTTTCGCGGCGTCCGACGATGTGTGGCCTCTTTGGCGGCTTTTCCGGCTGCGGATTCTCCAGGCCCAGCGTCCTCAGCGTCTCGCTCAGCGGGGAGGGGGACGATGGGTCGGGCGGTGGCGGCGGCTCATTCAGCAGCTGCGACACTTTCGCCGTCTTCTGCGCCCATGCCTCCGAATTGACGCCGTGGAGTTGCTTCGTCACGTCCAGACACTGTGCGGATATCATGCGGACCTGCCGCCTGTCGATCGCGCCGCTACGTCCCGACACGAGCTCAAACAGGATTGTTTGAAGGCCATCGATCTCCTTGTCAAGCGGCACGTCGTCGCGAGGAGGCGGGGACGAGGGACGGGACGAGTGGGAAGGGGACGCGCGGGCGAAGCGCGAAGACGACGGCCGACTGCGCAGCGTGGGCGAGCGGGGCTCTGTCGGGGGTGTGGGCCCGTTGCTGCGGTCGCCCACGGAAGGAGAGGGACGCGGTGTCGCGTGCGCTTTTTCTTCTCGCTCGCTATCGGACGCCGACGAGACGGATTCGATGGTGAGCGTCTTTTGGGGACCGCGCGGCGCCGGCGACTTGGGCTCGTCCCACGCCGAGAGCGCCGAGGGACCCAGCCCACGCACGCCGCCATGCCGCTTTGAGAAGGCGCGCACGATGTTGAGCGTCTCTTCGGCGTAGAAGGGATCAACGTCCGGTGCGTCGGGCGACTTGACCGCGTGTTTCTGCCGAGAAGAGGAATGTTTGCTGTGTTTAGAAAGCCCGCAAGCAAAAGAGTCACAACACACGCTCACGAACACACGTGTAGCGCAGAAACGTCGCGGTTGAGTTCTGCGTGCTGCAAATCACAAAAAAAAAAGATGGCGCCGTTGACCCACCTGTGTCTTGTGTGCATGTTTGTCATTGCCCGCTATGCGCGGGGTCGCTTCAGCCTTCGCCTGGAGAGACTCAAGGCTGCCGTTGTTGCTGCCAGCGTCCCCACGCGGCGTCGAGGACGCGTCCGAGTGCCGCGAGGGCGCCCGCTCCGACGACTGCGGTGGTAGAACCCACGCGCCGTAAACGGGCTGCGTGCGCGAGGGCGGATTGCGCAACGGTACCACTTCGACACGCTCGGGCTGCGGACTTTCGGTGTGGCTCGAGGATGCGCCGGCATCGCGCAAGTGCATGAGACGCCGCCGTCCGCCAGCGGCCGTCTTGTCGGTGTCAGCCATGAGTGCTGTTGTTGCACTCCGTCCGTGTGTCGAACGTGGGTGCGGAATCACTAAAATTTTAGGCTAAAAAGTCCGAAGTTGCTCCGTGAACGACATGGAGAGGAGACGCATCACCCGTCGTGCTTGTGTGTGCGTCTCAAGGACTGCTTGAGTTGAACTCGCTGTGTTCATAAAAAGGGCGCCCGAAATAAAGAGAGAGAGAGAGTTCGCAAGCGCAGCAACGCCTTCGCAGTGTGTACCACGCGGGTGCCGACTGGCATTGGCTGAGACATGTTACCGGGTTGCTGCATGGAAACGCGATTGTCCGGACACCCGTCTCGTGTGTCAGTTCATCCGCAGCACGCGGCGCACGCTTCGTTTGATCTTGCACAGCGCCCCATCCTTGCCAACAGCTTCGCGCGGGGCCGTCTTGCACGTCAGCTGCGTCTCCGACACTGTCGCGAAGTCGACAAACGTGCAGTCGGTGGCTGTTGTTGCCATCAGCATCGTGTGCGCGCTCCCCTCCACCCCTCTCAGCTCAATGGCCCGCAGTTGCGCACACGCGAGCAGGTAGAGTTCGTAGCCGTTGAGTGGACGCGATTCGATGGGTGTCTCTGCAGCGTACGCGGGAGTTACGTCCGCAGACAACTCGTCTGTGTGTGCAGTCTCGGTTGCCGGGTTCGGCGCCGTGGACGCTGCCATTGCTGCGGCAATCCATCGAGACTGCTCCTCTGAAAGTGCCACCAACGACGCACATGCGGCGCGCAACGCGGCAACCTCTTCGTCAAGCTGAGTGCGCCACGCGTTCTCCGCGCGGTCGAAAGCGTCGCCTATCTCGTCCAGTGAGAATTGGCCCCAAACGCTGTCTGCGAATACATGCCCACAATTGAACGGTAAGAGGTAATGCACATGACTGCGGCACACATGCGTGACGCCTCCCACTACTGTCGACCTCTTCGTACGCGACAATGAACACTCACCGTTCTCTACGGCCGCAATCTTCTGCCCGCGGATTACCAATGCGACCGGCGTTTCGCGCGTCTCTGCAGTCGGCGCACAGCGATCCACACCGTCATGTCCCTCCCTTGTGCGAGCCATGGCGCGCATGCACTCTTCATACGCTTCGTCGCCCGTCCTTGCGGCCGTCTCCAGATACTCCTGTGCGCGTGCAAGTCCGGCCGAGAGCGCCGACCCCACCACACGCGCACTCTCGAGGGCACTGCACACCGCCGCCGACAGATTGTCTGCAGGTGCCGCGCATACAGGAATGCTTTTCGTGACGGTAGAAGCCTTGCTCTTGCTTGCTTTGCGAGTTCTCGCGGTGTGAGACGAGGCGTCGCTTCGCGCTGCAAGATTGTGGCGTCAGGGATTGACGCGCAGGGCCCTAAGCCAATTCAACATCAAGTCACCTTGGTTCTCGGTGCAGGCCGCATCCCTGCCCTCGCGAGTCGACGGAACTGTCACAGCTGGGCATGTGTACTCTGCGCAGCAGCGGAATCGACAGTGTCAGCGACCGGCCACTTCCTCAGAGAGAAGACTGGGCATACACCATGATGACAATTAAGGCGCCCACTTGACGCACCAGTGCCTGCAGTGGCGTCGTTGATGATGTGGTGCTTTGTTGCGGGGGCAAGCGCAAAAAGTTGATTTGGAGCAAGCGTTGGCGCCATGTTGAATTGGTTGCCGTCAGTCCACCGAAAACACGGCCGACGACGGGATCTCAATCGCCTGACTAACGGGCCGCAGTCTTTGGCCGCTATTCCAACCTTTCTTTGGGAGGCGACTGTAGAATTCGACATGCGTGCGTGTGCCACACACGCGAGTCGGAGGCACTGGGCGGACGTCCCACTCTTGCGGTCCGCCGACGTGTCTGTTTTGAGCGCTGGCGGCTTTTCGCTGTTGGCTGGTGGTTTTCGACCGCAACCAATCACATTGCGTTGGCAGTCAAGCCAGCCAATGGCGCTTCAGAATGAGTCAAGGTGAGGGTTAGACGCCGTGCTGACAAAGGACACTTCCTTGTTCGACATCGGTCCGCGCACACGGCGCACGGCACGAGGAAAGCGGGCAAGTCAAAATTGTATTTATGCCAAGATTATTGCCGGCCGAGCGTGGAACCAGCCCGCACTCACAATTTTGTTTTCGCTACCGGTTGGCATGTTCAGCGTGTCGTCCGCTCCGTCGTCCGCTGCGACTCCTGTACGGCGCATAACTGCCGCCGGTGTACGTCACCGTTCCCTGCGCACCCCGACGCCCCTTCCCGCCGCCGGGCGTCTTCGCGGGCTGCTCCCACTCGGGCTCGAACGCGAGCGGCGCATAGCCCATCGATGCGCGCATTCCGCATATGACCCGCAGGATCGAGCGCACCTCCACGCCCGCGCGCAGGACGACCGTCGCGAGGGTCGCGAGCCAGGCGTCGCACACGTCGCCCTCGCGCACCAGATGATTCCAATAGTAGCCCGCGATGGCCTCGTGCTGCTCGGCGATCGTGCTGAAGTCGATCGAGAAGCGGTTGAACATGTACTTCTCCAGCTGCAGCTGCTCCTGCTCCGCGCGTGCCGACGCGTCCTCTCCTTCCGTCGCCGGCGGCGGACACACCGAAAAGCCGCGGCACAGCAAGTGGCAGTACTTGAGCAGACCGCCGCCGCGAACTTCCTGGGGGTTCAGGTGGAAGATCTCCCGCCTGCGAAGGTGCTCGAGCGCGCCCTGGTAGTCGTTGTAGTACACCGACTCGACCTGCACGGGCATAAACCGGCCGGCATCGCAGTACACGCCCGGGCGTTGCGCAACAAACGGCGCGCCGTACTCCCCCAAGCAGCCGTCGTCCGACACGGGCAAGAACGCCCCAAAGGGGACGGGCTCCCACGCGGCCCCGTAGGGTTCCAACTCCACGCTGCCGTCGTGCGGAAAGACGACGCCGTGTGCGACAGGAACGGGGGCGGGCGCCGCGATGGGCGGGATTTCCGGCAGTTCGAGCAGCTGGGGCGAGAGGGAGATCTGAAACGAATCGATGGAAAACTCGCACTGTCTCCGCATGCGCTTGACAAACTTGAGGTCGATGCTCTGGCCGTTCAGATTGCGCAGCGTCACGAGCGACCAGCAGTCCTCAGACTCATATCCGCGCTGGCTCGGCATCTGCACACACGTCAAAGAAATTCAAATGTGTGTAAGAACCACTTGCAGCCCACTCAACGCAAGACAGGAAACGCCCAGACACACCATGACAACCTACACGTCAAAAACACACACACACACTCTCTCACACACACACAGCACTGGCCTCGCGCACGCGCACACGACACGCACCTTGAACATCTTGGCGACGTACGCTGCCTCGAGCGTGTGCATCCCAATGCGACCCGAGCTCAGATTCCCCGGAAACAGCTTGGCAAGCACGCACGTGACAGCCTCGCGCGTCATACTGAAGAGCATCCATTCAGACCTGAAGAACGTTCCAACGTGGTCAAAAATCTCCCGCCGTGAATATCCCCTGCGACCAACGTACAGCGCAAGCACTCACCCGTCCGCGCAGTCCACGTTGAAAATGACGTCGACGTCGTTGTATGTGTCGTGCGCCGCGCCCCCCACGACGTGCGCCGCAGCGCCGCCGCACAGGCGAACGTCCCGCAAGCACACGCCACGAAGCGTCAGCTCGTTACGAAGGAGGCGAATAACGCCTTTCAACCTGCAGAGCGAATCGCAACAGAGCCATCAACAGGTGCGCATGAGCCACGCACAGATGCATCGCATAGACCTCGCAGAGGTATTGCCAACGTAGACAAGGCACCCCAATGGACATCGCAACTCTGCGCTCGAAAGCATTGCACTCACTTGGCCTTAATCGTGGGAAAACGGTCCACTCCGTGAACGACGCACATGCGCTCCAGCACCGCGTCAAGCCGAGCGAACTGCTCCGGCGACAAAACGCCAAACGCCGCATCGTCGTCCGATATCCTCAGCGCGGTATCCTCCTCAAAAATGCCCTTATCTTCCTCGGCGTCGGCCGCAAAGCAGTGCGCGTCGCCGCCCGCATCTTTTTCCACTGGCGAGCCATTGGCGGTTCGAGTCGTGTCCTCGCAACTGTAGTAGTCGCTACCTTCGTGCGACACGCTGCTCCGTCCGCTCGAATTCGACGCCACGGAAGACAAGAGGCTTGCGGGTTCATCGGCTGCAGAGTCCAGCGAGAGCCCCGAAACGTCGGCCTCACACTCGTTGGCGCACGATGCAACGTCGGGCTCCATTTTGACCACCTTCTCGTCGCAAGCACGCGGTTCGGGACGGAAAACTGCTATCGCTCGAAAGCTGATCGGCGACGATCGCAAGAGACGCCCATGCGGGTTGGCGATGCCGCGATCCGCAAACGACTTGAGGGCGCAACGAGTCTCCTTCAACGCAAGGAGAGCAGAGATCATGCCGACCTTCGCCGCGGGTCGGCACAAGTCGCGCGCGTATGATCGCTCTCAACTGCAGCAGTTAACGACGTCGTCCACGCACGCGCGAAATGGCTATAAGAGCCACCGCGACGAACGCGGAGGAATGTTTCGATCAATGGCAATTACACACAATTATGAGAACATATACCACGCAAACCACCAGTGAGCTGAAACAAAACGGCCCACACGTTAATGTCTTGGTCCGGCAACGGAAGCGAGAAGATGAAGCGTGTTGTGTGCGGACGAACGCGGACGTGTGAGCCACAAGGGAGTGCAAAACACACCGTACACACAACTGTCAGCTGAGACGCGTGCAAAGGCCAAAAAAAAATTCAAAAAAAAAGGTCATCACTTCTTGCCAGCACCTCTTTGGGCTTTATTATTCGGCCCTTTTGTATGAAAATTGTATGGCGAAGCGATTATTATGTGCGCGAACCTGCCCAATTAACTAAATACCCCGTCACTGCGTGCGCAATTTATTTGACAATGGGGCGAAATGTTGGAAGAATTTTGGAAATTTTCAATATAAAATTCAGAATGTGCAAATATCTACTAGAATTGTAGTTTTCGATACAAGTAATTTATCAGAAGCCGTAATGGATTTTCTATAAAATTGCAAATTAGATATGAGATGCTTGTCATTCCCAGACAAAGTGCGGACAACTTCTGGGGTGTCCGGTGCGTTCTTTGCATTGCGTACTTTTTTTTCGCCGAAACAAAAAGTCGGTTTCAACGTCAGTTTCCAAATCGCGGCAGTTGCGCAACGATCTAACGACGTCGCCAGCCTATTGTTGGCTTATTTTCTCTTTCAGACACCCCCAATGAAACGCCCAATGTAAGCAATACTTTTTTCACGCACGTGCGGGAATTGGCCGGCCCCCCCCCTTTTTCGTCATTGTTCGGCAGTGACGGGCGGTGCGACGATCTCCACTGCGGACAGCCGCCGCAAGAACGACTCTCGCCGCCTCGCCATTTCCGCGGGATCAGCCTCCATTCTGCCGAGTTGGAAAGAGGGACGGAGAAATGGATAAATTATAGACGTGCGTCCATCGGCTCCATTATGAAAGGGAGAGCGAAACGAGTGAGCCACCAATGCAGCAATGCCCAACATACGATAACACCCACGCAAGGGCGGCCTCTGGGATCTGAAACTGGTCAATCGGAACAAACTCAGAGAGGGCTTTGAGGTCGTCGACATACGTAAGTTTGCGGGCGAACTTGGAGCTGCAGAAGAAGAAGGAGATGCACATGTTGAGGTAACACACGGTCGGAACAGTCGGTGTGCAAGAAAGAAAAAAAATATGCTGTCGGCCACGAGTAGGGTCAACGGCACGCTACCTAATGAAAGGGCTGAGAAGGTTGAACGTCGCCTTGACCCAAAATGTGGGGTGCACGACGTATAGGTGCATAATGTCCTTTTTGTATCTGCGACGGCAGAGGGAAGAGTTAGATTCCTGAAGAAAGATTTTTGAAAGACCCCGCACTTTCAACCAACCCACCGTCGGTCGATGAGCTGGTAGCACTTGCGCATCCAGAGGACGTTGGGGAGGACGTTGGACGCGGCGCCGCTGTGGAAATACACAATGACGTACTGCTTGACGACAATCTTGGACATGCGCTCGAGCAAATAGCTGCGGGTGACTCGTACGGACACAGTGAGTTCAATAGGACGAAAAAAAGGAACGGGCAAAGTCGGAAAGGGCCAGTGATAAGCGGGACAATACAGCACAGCGACATGTACAGTGAGCGGTGATGACCACAAGCAGCATTCGACCCACAGGAACAAGTGGTCCATGACGTTCTCGTAGTCAACGCCAGGGCCCGCGCGGGGAAGGTAGTTCGCGGAGAAGACGATTATAGCCCTCCCTTCAGCGTCATACCCTAACAGAGAGTGCGAATTACTCAAAGTCAGTGTTTCCGGGCATGTCTGATGTGCGCAGTGCACCGTTCGCAGAATAGCAGTTAGGCCGCTTCACTGCACGTGCGACAACACGCAGCCTCTTCCCCTATCCCAAAACAACTCACGCAAGCTAAAACGTGCTCTGACACGCACCGCCGTGGGTTATGACCTTCTTGTATGGCTCGACGACGCGGAGGTCGTACTGCGCAATTCCGCCGTCGGCGACCTCAAAGCGTCGCACATTTCGCTCCTCGGCGACTTCCTCTTCGTACGACATTTCCGGAATCAACACCGGCGTGGGGCCGTCGCTCGCCGCCATGATACTGTCTGTGTTGTTGTTCGTGCGCCTGCTACCGCAACTGAGTTTTCAGGGGCACAGCGAGAAGGGACAGATCCAACGACCGCCGGCAGCATGCGACAATGACGTCGGGAGAATATTAGACGCACGACTGAAGTGCACGAGGGGTTTGAATGCTTCGAAATGGTTGGAAGCGATTTCAAAAAATTTGCGCACTGTTGCGGGCCCGGTTTCTCTGTGGCTTTTCGCAATCCGTCGTAACGGAATAGCGAAATCGTAACGCAAATACTCTACGATAGTAATTATTTTTCCGACGGGGATTCCCCCGGTGGTCAGACGCGTCAGCACACGCAGGTCACCCAACAGAGTTCCGGTTTTTTCACACACACACACACACACACACACACACACACACACACACACAGACACACAGACACACACACTCACCCACACTCACCAACACACGCCCTTCCTCTCCAGTGCCGCGTGGGCTGTGCGTTTGCTGTGGCTGACGTCGCACGGACATGTCGTCTGCACACTTGACAAGACAACGCTGCTGAAGGTGAGATTGGGGGATCTCTGCTGAAACGCAGTCCTGCCCGAGAGTAACAGCCGCAAATGGTAACGCGCAAGATACTCGTGGCCACACCAAAGATGCAACGGGCGCGAACGAGCGCCGGGGATGCGGCCTCGCCCATGCCGCCGGCGTTTGTCGGCAAGCTCTTCGACATTGTGAACAACCCGGAGACTCAAGATCTCATCACGTGGGGTGCGAACGGCGACTCGATCGTCGTGAGGGACAAGGACGCATTTGCGACGCGCGTGCTGCCGCTGTACTTCAACCACAAGAATGTCTGCAGCTTCGTGCGCCAGCTGCACATCTACGGCTTCACGAAGGTGGGCGAGTCGACCGAGGCGTTTGAGTTTCGCAACGACAACTTTCGACGCGACGACCCAAGCTTGATGAAAAAAATCATTCGGCGAAAACCGGAGAAGAGGTGCTTGCCGCGAACCCTTTTGTCCCACATGCCGTCCCTCTCATACATGCTCGTGCTCGTGAAATGTGTGTGATATCGGACGCATGGACGTATACTCGGTGTCGTGGTACCTGACGAGTTGTTGTTTGTTTGCAGGCTTGCTTCGGCTGACGACGACGACCCAAAGTCCCGCCACAACAACGGACACTCGCCCAACTCGACCTCTGCGGAAGTCGACGAAGAGATTGCGGACCTGCGGCACGAGGTGCAGCGCCTGAACAGCCTCGTGGCATCCATGTCCAGCGAGATGGCATCTATGCGCACGGAACACGGCAAGCTTGTCCAGGGCCTGTGCGTGGCGCTCGCGCAGATCGGAGAGCTCAAGCGGCAAGCGTTGCAAGGTGCGCTCGCATGCATTCGCTCAGTGTGCTTGTTTGTGTGACGGTGCGTCGAGGCGCCGTTGTTTTGTCATGCGTGTGTCTCAGTCGCCCTGTTTGCGAAATGCAGTGGACGTGAAGCCCGACATCAAGCTCGATTCGTCGCTTTCCACTGGCGTTCCCTTGGTGGACGCGTTCTATCACTCTGCGCATCCGCACGTCGCGCTGCAGCCGAAGCCGCAATCGCACGAACAGGTGTGGCAGACGATCGCAGAGGCGCAGGGCCTCGATGACAACGCCGTCGCGGCGTCGTTCAGCGTGGATCATGCCATGCAGATCGAACAGATCCTCGAGTCTGCAAATGGGGGCGACGTCCCGGGCGGCGTGCAGGTACCCTGGGAAGGCGTTGCGGCAAGGAACATGGACACGTTCGTCAGCATGTTCCAGAACATCGGCACGCCGTCGTCGTCGTAAACTCGAGGGCCCCTGGGTACATACTTCTGCGCGTTGGTGCGTTGCGTGCGTGCAGCGCGTGCGTCTCTGGCGGTCTCGCGGCAATGCTTCATACACTACAATTTTTAAGGCGAGACGGCGAGCGTTGTGTTTCGATTGCAGCGCTTCTCACCCAGTAACGGGTAATGCCTGTACAGAACGGCTGTATTTCGCTTCACGCAGTGACGGGTATGCCTGTTTCCGTCTCCCTCTTTGACGAGCCAAAGCTCTCGACGCGTGCGATGTCCATTTTCGCAGACGAGACCCGACGCGCCATGCGCCTCTGCCGCTCCCGGTCGGCGCGTTGCTGGTGCGCGGCTTGGCGGTCGATTTCGAGCGCCCTCTTGCGCTCCCTCGCCGTGTTGATTTCGTGCGCAATCGCCTGCGCGTGCTCTACTTTCGCCCGTGCAGCGGCAGCGGCGGCGTCAAGAAGGCACTGCGGGAGAAAAGGCAGAGTCAGACGTCGTTGCGTTACTCGTGCCGTTGCGCCCAATTGCACCCACTTGTCTCCTCACGGAAGCGTCGCGCACTCGTGCGCAAACATCTCCTTTCGGGCATGTGTCCGCGGACGCGCCTGTTTTTGCGGGCGCGGAAGTGAGGCGACTCTTGGGAGGGCTGGGCACCGCAGAGAAGCATCCGCTAAAAAGGATGTCGAACTTGAGCGCCTTTGGACGTCGAACGGCGTTGCAGATGATTGCGCCCGGACATTCGCCGATAGCCGTGGTCTCCCCTGACGGACCCGCGAGGAGGCGCTCGATGGGATCGTCACTTTCGAGGAGCGATGTGAACGAGTCGGCGCCGTCGTTCCCTTCGGATCGAGAGCGCTGGCGAGTGAGTTGCCTATCCGACGCGCGCGCGAAGCCCAAGTGTCGTTTGATTTGCGGCGAGTCCACAAGCGCATGAAGGGCGGAAGCATTGCGCCTCATGTGAGCCTCGCGCGCTTTCGCAATGTATGCGCGAATCTGATTCCGAAGGGCGGCCTCCTTTCGCTTCCTTTGCGCCTGGAGGTGTGAGTGGACGGTGCCCTCGCTCTCGTGAGCACGCGCGTGTACGTCATCATGAGAGTGGACGATGTCGTTCCTCGCGTCTTCCACAGACTGCGTTCGACTTGCATGTAAGCACACACACGTCCAAAGCACACAGGAGAATCTGTTTGGTCCTCAGAGAGCGTGCGCTTCAACACACTGCTGCCGACGCCCACCTTTCTCCTCGCATACGCTGCGCCAACGCGATTTGCGATGGAATGACCGGCCGCGTGGGGGACTTCGCGATGTACACGCAGCAAGTGCGCGTCCGCACTTTCTCTCAGCGGCATTTCTGTCTATCTACAACAACACTGAAATCTTGGTGTGGCCCAATGAAAGATTCGGTTGCAGCACCTTCCTTTATATACGGCACTTAGAACACGGGAAGGGTACGTCGCATAGGGACGGCCATGGGGCGGGGGGTGTCACACACTGTTATGGAGAACAACAAGCAGCCGATTGACAAACGCCGTGCACCGACGGCTGACGCTATGGCATTCCGCGCATGCCACGGACCCCTCGCCCAGAGACTGAACAAGCGTCCCCTTGCCCCCACTCACCAGCGAACCGCGTCCAGTTGCCTTGCCGTGAGGGAATATATACGGCCGTTGTGTGTCTGATCCGCACATCCGAAACAATACGTGGAAGTAAGGTACGTCGTTTTCATCGCGCACTCTGCGCGTGCAGAAGCTCTGTTGTTGCTGACGTCACCCGGACAAGCGCGTTTTAAAAATAGATTGGACCGCGCGTGCCATTTTTAGGGCCACGAAGGTAACCGCCAAAGTGGACATTGACCATAAAAGGTGAGCATCAGCAGAAAAGGGCACACGCTCTCGCTTCCCGCCTCCGCGCGTTTCACACTGTGTGTGTGTGTGTGTGTGTGTGTGTGTGTGTGTGTGTGTGTGTGTGTGTGTGTGTGTGTGTCCGTGCGCCCCGATGGCCCTCCCATAAAAACAGCCCGTGCCACCGCAAGCCACGTCAACACTTTCAACATTCGTACAACTTTCTCTGGTTTGTCCTCAAGTGAATCATTCGCGCCAAGTGGATTCAAAGTGGATTTTACCAACAGAACAAAGGGCGAGGAGCGAGAGAGAGAAAACAGAACGGAAAATGGCGTCGACCGCGATTCGTAAGGCCGTCGAGAAGGACCCGGCGGCCATTCAGCGCGAAACGGCGGCGTACGTCGAACATATCAACAACATGCTGGCCAACGACGCGACGCTCGCTGGCGTAATACCCATCGAACAGCCCAACGACCTCTTCGATCGCGCGCGCAACGGCGTGCTGCTCTGCAAGCTCGTGAATTCTATTAAGCCTGGCACCGTCGACGAGAGCAAGATCCACTACGGCGCGAACGTGCAGAACATCAAGAAGCCCGGCTCGAAGGATGCGTGGGAAATCGCGGAGAACAACAACATGGGCATCGAGGGCGCGCGGCGCATCGGTCTCAAGGTGGTGAACATCGGCAACGAGGACATTCTCGGCGGCAACGTCGACCTCCTTCTCGGTCTCGTGTGGCAGGTGATCCGCGCGCACCTGCTCGCGGACGTCAACGTTGCCTCGCACCCCGAGCTCGTGCGCCTCCTCCGTCGCGGCGAGGGTATTCGCGACCTGCTCGACCTCAGCGCGGAGAAGGTCCTCCTGCGCTGGTTCAATTACCACCTTGCGCGCTCGGGGAACCCGCGCACAGTTTCGAATTTTTCGTCCGACATCTGCGACTCGGAGTGCTATGGTCTGCTTCTCGGCCAGATTGCGTCGGACCCGACCATCGGTGGGTCCTTGCACGCCGCAATCGTCGCGGAGGGCGCGAACAACGAGGCGCGCGCAGACCACGTGCTCCAAGCGGCCGCCAAGCTCGGGTGCCGGCGGTTCGTGACGGCGAAGGACATCGCGGAGGGCCACAAGCGCCTCAATCTCGCGTTCACGGCGACGCTCTTCAACGCGCATATTGGCATTCGGTTGCCGAGCGAGGAGGAGATTGCCGAGATGTACCAGCGCATGGAGATGCTCGAGGCGACCGTCGCCGACCTGCGGACCGCGCTGAAGAACAAGGAGAACGAGGCGATCGCAACGGCGCGCGAGCACAGCACCGCGTCCGAGACGCACGCGGCCGCGCTTCACAATCTCACCGCGCGCTACGAGGAAGCGCAGAGGCACGTCGAGGACCTGCGCACGCGCATCAAGGAGAGCGAGAGCGCCTGCCGCGAGTTCGCGGGAACGGTCAAGACTCAAATGGAGAAGGCTCGTGCCCACGACATGCAGCTGCGCTCGACCGTTCTCATGGCCGCGACCAAGGTGTCGGCGGACGCGCGCCGGCGCATCGAGGAGCGACTCAACGACCTCACGGCCGCGCATGGAGCGCCGGCCAGTGCGTTCGACTCGATGCGCGAGTGCGAGGACGTCCTTCGCGACCTCCTCACTGCGCTCCACGACGATGCGGCCGACGCGCACGCGCGGCTCGAGGCTCGCATTGTTCGGCACCACGAAGCTGTCGAGCGGATGCAGGCCGGCGTCCTGGGCGCCATCGGAGGCGACTCCGCAGCGGTTCTGCGCGAGTGTGCCGGCGAGAACGAGGACGACACGTTCGAGCGCCTCATCGCGCGCCTCTGTGCGCTGGCCGTCGCCCAGCAGAAGGAGCTCAGCGAGCAGCGTGACAAGATGCACCGGATGGAGTCGATCAATGCGATCATGGGAGAGAAGATTCGCGAGATCGCAGAGATGAACACGAAGAAGAAGGACGACGACGCGTGCCCAAAGTGCGGCAAGAGCCCAAAGTCCGAGCGGCGCGAGAAGACGGTTAAGGGCGCAACGCCTCGTGCCGAGTAAGAGCGCTTTCGCGCCGATTTTAAGCGTCCGTTGCTGGAGACGAGGTGCAGGACGCCGCAGTCCCGCGCGTAAATGTCGCTTATTGTCCGCCATCGCAATGATCGTGTGAGATATGGCAAGGGTTATCAACACCCTGCCGCCCGTGCGTGCAGCGTGCGTGCAAGCAAGAGGGCTGGTCCCCAACAAAAAATAATGAAGCGTGCATGAAAACATACATAAACCAAACCATTAATTCACAATGGAGGGCGTATCCGCTACAAGCAGTACGGCCTCAATTCATACATACGGCGGGTCCATACGACGACAAATGATATCGCCCCTGCGGCGGGCAGGTATGTGAGAGGGGAACCTAAAGAGAATGGACAGCCTAAAGAGAATGGACAGGCTACACGTGACCGCCAAGTGTACACACCGTCAGAGACTATCGTTTGGGGGAACATTCTCGACATCGACGACATCCCGTGCGTCGCAAGCCTTGTCTTCCACGGGCGCGGGGGTGTCAACTGCGGCCACAGAGGCTTGCTGTGAACCGCCAGAGAAGGATCCGGTCCTTCGGCGCTTTGGGCAACTTTCCATAAGCAAGAGGCCCGCCCCAAAGTCATCCGTGTCCGCGTCGCTTGCCACCGACACGCGCGACGAAGACCGGCGAACAAGTAGTGGACGAATTGTGCGGGCAGATGTCGCACGGGACGGGGCGGGTGGGATCTGCAGACATTGTTTCGTCAACTCACCAAAAACGGTCGGTTGTGTTTGCACAATGCTCAAGTGAGAGCGCGTTACCCACCGCGATGTCCTCCGGCAGCCGCATGTTCATGAGAGCAAACAGTTCTCGCCGCGTTTCCGACAGAGACGAAGTGCCAATATTACGCACAATTGGAGAGAGGTCGGCGGGGCGAATGTACTCTACGAAGCGCCGGAATTCGTCGAGGGACGAGTGCATCGAGTGGAATACGTGCTGCGCGCCGCACACACCCCCGCAGAGTCAAGTGAGCCATCTCTCCTGACCAATGATGACAAGCACCCACACGTCCAAACGATGACGGAGATAAGCATGCTCAGTATCTAATGCAGAGTGCACTCACCCACACCACCTCCTTGCGGCGCACGCGCGGTGCTTCGGAAGGCGGCGCCTTTCCGTCCCCGAGAAACCACATGGCCGACGGCTTTACCACTATTGGGTTTGCGACGGCGTCGCGCAGGGCCTCGCACCACGGAAGGCACGCGTGCACTCCTGCCGCAGACGTGCCCAACTGCGGCGCCACCCGATCGCACGTGACGGACTCCAAAAACGACGCAATCGCCTGCTCGTCGCGGCAGAGATGGTACGAGGCGATGCGCTCGGAATCCAAGTGGACCTGAATGCGGAATGAGTGAGAAATTCGCGCGAAGGAATGACGACGACAGGCGACACCCACTTTTGTACCGAGTGCGCCAGCAACGGCTTTGAGAAGAGGCTCGTAACCGAGCATGGAGCAGCACATGAAAACGTGGCGGCCCGCGTTCTCACGCACGATGTTGGCGACATGCCGCGCTGACTCTTGCTGTGAGGGAATCACGGCGCAGCACGTGAGCGTGCAATACGTGACGTGTGCGAGTCAATCGAAGCACTGCAAAACACAAAACAACGCCTGTCAGCATGCGCGAGAGAGGTGCAACGGCCATACCCTCGTGGGGAACGTCGCGAATTTCTTGAGTGCAAACGTGTTGTCGACGTACGCCTTATCGATGCGCTTGAGCGTTCCGTTGGACTGATGGAGACAGGCGACGTCGCGAAAAGAAGCCTCGGGGTTCTCGAACCGAAAATCGCCTGAAATGGGCCATTGCTCACTTTGCGTGGCAGCGCAAGCACAGAACGCACACATGCGCACTCGTCAAAGTCACAGCCACCAACTTAGGCTATCGGTACGAACGGCATCCCATGGAAACCACCAACGAGCCTCACCCGTGTAGAGCACAGTCCCCCGCGAGCCCTCAAACAGGAACCTGCAGGCGAGAATGGCGTCAGAGGCAAAGCAGTCCATGCAGCCCAGCGCGCAGTGTCTCAACACCCACATAACGGAGCCGGGACAGTGGCCCGCGTCGATGAGCGTGACCGTCAGCGAGTCTCCAGAGGGAAGGCGGATCTGAGTGGGCTCCCCCATCTCGAGTGGATGCAGCGTGGCGCCGAGATGGGCATAGTCGGGGTCGGCAAGAAGCAAGGCGCGCGTCAGCGACGAGCAGAATATCGGCGCATTGCCCAGAGTGGCGCGCTCGAGGCCGCGCGTGTGGTCTGCAAATCGGATGATGGAGGAAGCGTTCAAACGGTGGCAAATCGGAAGCCGTGCATCTTTTCTTCCGCATTTTCCAGTGGAAATTGTCGTGTGGAGCATGGACAACCAGTGCACATTCACTGTGACCGTGGATGCATACCCTTGTGGAAGTGGGAGAGGAAGTAGGCGGACGCTGCGGGGAGGTGCGCGGCACCGGAGAAGCAGTCGGCGGCCACGCCGGGGTATTCGGCGATAACTCCGTCAAAAGTGGACATGGTGCGCCTGTCTCGCAAGCACACACTGTGTGCATGGCACGGGGTGAGACGAACGCGAGGGCGCCAACTGCGGGAGGTGTCACGTGTGTTTGGTATTGAAGACGACGCTGAGAAGCGCGCAGTAACGCAATGTGTGGCCATTGGCGCGCAAAACTCGGTTCCTGTTCATTCGTGTAACACAAGTAAAGGGTCCTTATCAGGATCCGCACGAGGGGCCACGTGACTGCGCAGACGTCGCAACTGCGCAACTGGTTGTGGAGCACTGGCCTTTGGGACATGCCTTTATAAGAGGCCAATGCGTGCGGCGTGAGTGTTGACGTGTGTGCGTATGTGTGCGTGTGCGTGACAGTCCGAGAATGGCGACTCCGATTGTGATTCACAATTTCATTGGCGGCAAGGCCGTGCCCGCGGCGTCCCACTTTGACTCGTACAACCCGTCGACGGGCGAGGTGCTCTGCCGCATTCCCGACAGCGGCGCCGACGAAATAGAGGCAGCTGTGCGGGCCGCGCAGGATGCATTCCCGGCGTGAGTACTTGCGCCTGCGTCTGGACGACTGTCGGTTGATACTCGTATGTTCTGCACGATCGACTGTGCTTGAGTGCACCTTTTGGCTGCAATTCCAGCACTCTGATCACTGCGCACCCTCCCACGTGTGCAATAGTTGGTCTGCCATGCCGAGGGACGCCCGCTCAAAGGTGCTCTACCGCGTCGCCGACATTCTCGAGTCGCGACTCGAAGAGTTTGCGAGGGCGGAATCCACCGACCAAGGCAAGCCTGTGTGGCTCGCGCGCACGGTGGACATTCCCCGGTGAGTTATGGCGTGCATGGTGTGTGCACAGAAAGTGTGTGTGTGTGTGAGAGGGGGGGGGGGGGGTGTCATAAAGTTCCTTAGACGGAAGGGGTGCACGCGCTCATTCTGCGCTGCATGTATGCGTGTCCCTGCGAAATGGTCTCGCTGACTTGTGCTCGTCCCCAGTGCCGTGTACAACTTTCGCTTCTTTGCGGGGGCCGTGCTCCACTCGACCGAGCGCGCCTCACACAACGACACGGTCGGCGCTGTGAACTACACGATCAGGCACCCCGTGGGCGTCGCGGGCCTCATCTCCCCGTGGAACCTCCCGCTGTACCTCCTCACGTGGAAGATTGCGCCGGCGCTTGCGACGGGCAACACGGTCGTCGCAAAGCCCAGCGAAGTCACGTCGCTGACGGCGCACATGCTCGCGGACGTGCTCAATGCCGCGGGCGTGCCTCCCGGCGTCTGCAACCTCGTGTTTGGGACCGGTGCGCGGGCGGGGTCGGCGCTCGTGCGTCACCCGCACGTGCCCCTCATCTCATTTACGGGCGGCACTGCGACCGCGCGCCACATTATCGAGCAGAGCGCGCCGATGTACAAGAAGCTGTCGCTGGAGCTGGGCGGCAAGAACGCCGCCGTGATATTCGACGACTGCAACTTTGACGAGTGCGTCGCGACGACGGTGCGCTCGAGCTTCACCAACCAGGGCGAGATCTGCCTCTGCAGCAGCCGCATTCTCATCCAGCGAGGCATTTTCGACAAATTTGTCGCGGCGTTTGCGGCGCAGGCCCGCGGCATCACAGTGGGAGCCCCGGAGGACGCAACGACGCGCATGGGACCGCTGGTGAGCAAGGAGCACTTTGCTAAGGTCAAGTCGTACGTGGCCATCGCGCGGGAAGAGGGCGCGACCATCCACTGCGGCGACGGCGTGGACCCGCTGGAGGTTCCCGAGGCCAACAAGGGCGGATATTACATGCGGCCGACGATCATATCGAACGTGTCACTCGAGTCGCGGTGCGTCAAGGAGGAGATCTTCGGGCCTGTCGTTGTGTGCGTCCCGTTCGACACGGAAGAGGACGCCATTCGCATCGCCAACGACGTCCAGTACGGCCTCGCCGCCTGCGTGTGGACCGAGAACAGCGGCCGGATGCACCGCGTCGCCAAGCGGCTACAGGTGAAGCACCTCTCTTCTTGACTGTGCTTGCGCGCGGATCGCGCAGAGGAGGGATGGAAGGGGTGGGGGGTGGGGTGGAGACTTATGGCCTTTTGCCGGCAACGCGTACATATCATGAGAGGTGTGTGTTGGCAGCACAGCTTAATTGCGCTTTGCACAGGCCGGCACCGTGTGGGGCAACTGCTGGATGGTGCGCGACCTCAACATGCCGTTTGGCGGGATGAAGGCATCGGGCATTGGGCGCGAGGGCGGCGAGTATTCGATCGAGTTTTTCACGGAGGAAAAGACGGTCTGCATCAAGTACTGAGCCGCAATGTACAGAGTCGCAAAAGTGTGCCGTTGTTGTGGTGGCATGCCAGATTGTGTGTGCTTGTGCGGTACTATTTTGGAAGCGGTTGCCACTGTTTGCTGTCTGTGTAGCGTGTGAACATCACGCACACTGCTGGCGGTGCCGGATCACGAGGAAATGTTACATTGTTAGCGCCACCGTCAAGCGCGCGGAGGGTTGTGTGGCTGCGACAACATTCGAGTCGCACCGCAACACGTTCACACCCACACGCGACGACCGCCGTGCCACGAATCCACGTAAGCACCGCGCACGATCCTGCCATGCGCCCGGGCGGCTATGGGGCACGCGAGCGACCTTCGCGCTCTTTCTCCTGCAGACGTATTGAATTGCGTTGAACTCCAGCCGTGTCGTTGCACTTGTACACGCCACGCGCAACACAGTGCACAGCTCACCGCCATCGCGACCTGGTCGATAAACCACGCGGGGAGTGTGCGCGGGAGCGTGATGAGATCCAGGTCAAAGAGCTCAATAAACTGTTCGTTGACGTAGCGATTCTTGGTGCCGGCGTACATGCGGTACTGGGGCGGAAAGATGCTTAGTTAACGAACGGCTGCCTCATCACGGTGCGTTCGTGTATGTGCGTGTGCGTGTGTGTGTGTGCATGCGCGCGTGTGTATGCGTCTGCATGAGTGCGTGCGTGCCCCTGCCTATAGCCGCACCTCGTTCACAATCGACGTTAGATTCCACCCCTGCAGCTTGCGGAGACACCCCACAAGTGTGCCCGTCTGATGCACACCCGACCTGTTCCACAGCGCGCGTGAGTCCCAACACACTCCCACCACACTCACACACGACCGTCGCATGAGAGGGATCCGCGCAGGCAACTGCCCACGCCCCAGTCACGCGGACACACGCACGCGCGTTTAACGCCCCATGGGACGGGCACAAACAGCCCGCGCAAGCACACCCACGTGCACATAACCATGACGGGGTACTTTGTCGCGTCGAGGACAATTTCGAGGCTCTCCTTGACGAGCTCCTCGCTCACGGGCTTCCAACTCACGTCCGGTTTCCACGCCTTGAGGCCGAGGTGCACCTGACGAGAGGGCCATCAGTGGGGGGAGTGCCTTACTTTCGCGAAAGACATGCATTCGAAATGCCTCGCAATTGCGTCCTCGCACATAAACGAGATGAAACGAGATCAGCCGCCGCACGCACGCACCATGTTGACATTGGATTCCTCGAAGAAGTCCAGAACGGCGCGCAGCGGCTTTTCCGGGGAGAGCACGACGACGGTGCGAATGTCGAGCGTCTTTATGAAGGAGAAGTTCACGGGAAACGGCGAGTTGGAGCGGTACACGTTCGGCTCGACGATGCCGAAAGCCTCGGGCGGCGTGAGAAGTTTCACGCTATGCGCGCGTGCACAAGAATGAGCGTCATAATGCAGACATGCGCGTGGCGTGTACGTTGGAGTGTAGGTTGTATGGGTATACATGAGTAGTGAGGAGTGCCATAATGCAGACATGCGCGTGGCGCGTGTGTTTGAGTAGGCTGTATGGGTCTACATGAGTACGTGAGGAGTGCCATATTGCAGACATGCGCGTGGCGCGTGTGTTTGAGTAGGCTGTATGGGTCTACATGAGTACGTGATGAGTGCCATATTGCAGACATGCGCGTGGCGTGTGTGGTTGTTGTGGGTCTACATGAGTACGTATTGTAGCAAACGCACGTGTGTTGCGTGCATGGCATGGCGTGGCACATCGCGGGTGTAATCGCAAGAGTTGCGAGAGGAGTGAAGCACTCACCCTGCCTCCTCGCTCGCCATTCATTTCGACGCATGCATGCGAGCGGAACGTTGTCTTGCCGTCGATTGCGTCCGAAGTTGCGATTCGATTTCTATCAAGCAGTTTGTGTGTTTTGGTTTGGTGCCTTTGCGTGGATAGAGTGCGATGCTCGGTGGGTATTACGCGAACCCGTAACGGCTAGATCCTGTCAAGCGTCGCAGTCAAATTGTATTAGAGGCAAAGCCTTGAGCGCAGACGGCGCCGCGCCCGTGTAGCCACGCGGACCAAGCGCCGAGACGTGTACGAACACGCGCACGCGAGCACTACGTACGGGCGATGCCCCAGGATCAGTTAGGGGAAGGCGTGCTACCGCCGTCACGTGAAGCACCAGCCCGTCACGTAGAAGCCCGCAATGACGCACAGGCCGCCGCACCCGGCCATCGCCGTCGCAATCGCGTTGCCGCGCCGGAACTTCTTCATTTCGCCGCACATGGCGCGGAGAGAGAACAGCGCGCAGAGGATCCCCAGCAGAAGGAAGCCCACGCCGGCCAGCTCCAGGCGTATTCCTAGTCGCAGCGGCAACCCGCACTTTGCCTCGCCTTCGTCGCTGTTAACGGCGGAAAAGGTCGCGGCGATTGTCCCCGCGAAGCCAATCAGCGTCCACGACGTCTGCTGCACCTGCAGGTTGTGGTTGTGGGGATCGTACGCGCAATAGGGCCCATCCCCCCGATCCCCCTTTGTGCGCTGCGCAGACGTCGGCGATGAGTACCGCGCGACTGCCGGCGAGCGCTCTCGGTGCATAGGGAGGTGGCACGCATCACAAACGGGAACCTCCCGTTCGCCTTCGTGTTCTGGTCGTGCGCCACTCCGAGGCAAGAGAGGACGGCCTTCCGCCGACGAGTCCATTATCCCTGTGGAATCCACGGCTGTTCGTTGCTGAGCACGGGTAAAATGCAGTGCGTCTGAAGGTGCGTGCTGCTCTGAAACTTTCACCGACCACACTAACACGTAGCACGACCGCGTTCTCTGAATGCCAATAGCCCCATAATAGCTGTCCAGACTTCCTACGCCTTCGATCTACATTGGATTACCTCGCGGACGCTCACACACAGACACGCGCTCGCCATTGCAGACAAACCGTCAAGTACAAAAGCGAACCAACGCACCACAAAGAGACAACATTGCCTTTTGGCGCATTAGATGTGTTAAAAAAAGAAAGATTTGGGAGAAGCCCGCAGCGAGTGCGACGGGCGCAACAGCATGCGTAGTGTACGTAGTGTGCGTACTCTGCTACGACGTGCGACAGGACGCCGGGGAACGGAAGGCCTTTTGCGCTGCCTCCGCGGGGTGACGGGCCCATTTCAAAAAAAGACGCGCATGTGCGCCAAGCCAGAGGGCCTTACTGGCAATGACGCGCCCACTGTCACGTGATATGACCGGACACGCGGCCTCGAATTGGAATTGGCGGACTAAAAGAGCGAAATTTTGTGACTGCGCTGAATATATGCGCTCGGGTGGAGTACGGGCCCTCTTCGAAGAGCCAATTTTGTCCGCGCACGCACCGGAGTCGCGCACTAACACTCACTGTACAGTCACACACACACACACACACACACACACACACACACACACACACACACACACACACACACACACACACACACACACACACACACAACACACACGTAACACATCGCTCGGAGGCTCTGACACGCACCACACCCAATAGCCACTCCGCATTCCGGTGCGCGAACTCCCAGCGCAAACAGCACACACACACACACAGCGCACAACTACAAGCACGACACAGCACCCTCAAGTCTGGTGCCTCGATTTTATCCCTGCGTTACGTCCGAGGAATGCGTGCACCAACCGCCCGCATGCGCTGTACGGTCGCCCTGTGAGCGACGTTCCAGACTGTGTCGGATAAGATCTAAGGGTCGAATGGACAAATTGCCCGTGAGTTTGCCGTCGCCAACCTCGAATCAGCAGGCGCTCCCCGCCATGATGCCGGCCGCTTCGCCCGCTGCGCTGGCCGCCGCCGCCCAACAGTGGATGATGCGGTTGAACGCAGCGCCGGACGCGCCGAGTGTTCTCGTGACTCCCTCGCTCATGGACATCCCTCACGTTAACCTGACGGGAGCGGCGCTGCCCATCCAGCCGGAGGAGCACGCGACGGCTCTTTTTCTGCAGCAACAGCAGCTCTTGTGGCGCTCGCAGGCGCAGTCCGCATCTCGCGGGCAGAGCCCTACGCACGGGTCTTCGGCGGGGAAACCGAAGAAGTGCCCGCGCGTGTGCGTGCCGTGCAAGCGCGCCAAGACGGCCTGTGACGTCCAGCGCCCCTGCTCGCGCTGCGTGCGATTGAGTCAGACCGACTCGTGCGTCGACGTGAACCACAAGGTGCAGGCGAGGCGCACTGCGTCGACGCCGCCCTCGTCTGTGCCGATGGGAGTGGCTGCAGTCCCGATGGTGCCCGGCGTGCCTGCGGACAGCGCGGCGCTCGCGGCGGCGACACTGCAGGGCATGGCGTCTGCGCCCATCGCCGCGGCCTTCGAGCAAATGCAGGCGCTGCAGCAGAATGCGCTTCTTCTCGCGCGGCCCAAGCGGGAGGCGGAGGGCGAGCCCCCGGCGCCGGCGCCCAAGAAGCCCAAGACGGACGGTGAGTGTGTGTGAGTGAGTGCGCGCGTGCGTGCGTATGTGCGTGCGTGTGTGTGTGTGCGTGCGTGCATGCGTGCAGGGGATGTGGGTGCGCGCTCGATGCAAGGGCATCTTCCCGTTGAGGTGCTGACTTTGCGCATTGCTTTTCGTTGCCTCGTTTCGCCGCAGCCGCGCAAGCGCTCCCCGTCAGCCTTGCCTCGCCGTTCTCGTCGGGCTCGTCTCCCGACCCAATCGACTTCCCGTGGGAGTGTCTCTTTGACCTCCAGTCGATCCCGGAACCCGCGCCCGCCCCGGCGTCGTCGCAGCCCGAGGACTTTAACGCCGACGTCATGCAGTCGCTGTTTGCCATGTTCGGCGGCGCGATGGGCCAGGCGGACGAGGCCGTGTCTGCGTCGAGCGCCGGGACGGGCAGTGGCGGCGCGACACCCGCGGATTCTGGGACTGGGAGCGTCGCCGGGGCTCCTTCCTCTGCGAACGGCGAGCGCGCCGACGGTGCCGCGGGCGGGGAGGACGACGACGACGTGGACTTTGAGGCGGAGGGACTTGCGCTGCCGAAGAAGTGGCCGAAGCGGAAGCCGTTCAACGTGCGCGACTACTTTGCGAGCGTGTTTACGGAGCTGAAGCGGTGGAAGACGCGCATGCTGCAGAAGAACTCGCCCGAGCGGATGCGCTCGTGCTTCATCGTCTACTTGTGAGTGCCCTTCCACGCACCTTTTCGTCTGTTTTTGTGGGCTGCACGTGCGTGCATCGTGACCGCGTGCGTCTGCTAGTGCGTTGATGAAACTGACCCCGCAAATCTCCCAGGCGCTTCTATCTCCAGCAGTCGACCATGTTCCGCGCGTTCACGCCGCCCGAGCTGAGCGAGCAGAAGAAGGAGCTTCTCGAGGGCCTTGAGCTCGACGAAGCCTCGAAGAATCTCATGGCCGAGGACGACCACGAAGAGGTGCGCTGCCGTGCCATTATGTGTGGACCGTTCTCTCAATTTCGGTGCAATGCTTGTGCTTGCGATTGTTTTGCTGCAGTGCACGTACGAGTGTGCGTGCGTTCGTACGTGTGCTGGCGCTAACGAACCTCCCTGCCCCACAGCCGGCCGTCGACATGAGCGAGTCCGTGACGCGCCTCGTGTACGAGAAGATCCCCGTCGCCGTCGTCCGCATTTCCGTGCGTAACTTTGGCATTCGCGTGACGTACGCCAACCCGGTCGCCTCTGCCATGTTCGGCTACGACGACGGCGAGGTCATCAAAGCGCCCCTCTGCGACGAGCTCCTCTTTCGGTGCGTTGTGTGTGTAAAGTGCGAGACTGTGCTGTCATTGTTGGGATGTGCGTGGAGTACTTGTCCGATGCGTCGCTCCTTCAGCGCTCGTTTCATTTTCTGTGGACGTGCCCCTCATTTTCTTGTGTCGCGTCTCTGCGGCAGGGCCTTTCACGAGAGCGAATGGCACCGATTTGCCAAGGACTGCTGCGTCGCCGTTGCGTCGCGAGCGGAGAAGTTCCAGTTCCGCGGGCTCTTCGCGAACAAGAACGGCGAGACGTTCGAGGCCGTGCTCAGCGTGAGCATCACGTACTCTGGGCGCGGCATTCCTAAGAACGCGACAATATTCATCCAGAAGTCAGACGTCGTCCGAAGAGACTCGCTTGTCGACTGAAGTGATCGCGTGTGTGCGCGTGCGAGGGTGCACGACGTGCGCACAGACACTGCTCTCCACATTTCCTCTCTGTCTTTCGTTTGCGCGTCTTCTGTCCCTCCTTTTCTGCCGCGTGCGTATGGCGCGTTTGCACAATGGCAACGTGAAACAAAAAAAGCCACTTTTTGGTCACGTGCGTCACTCGGCGCGAATTTCGTCAACACACGGGCTGATGTCGGCATTCTCACTATTGGTGAAGCAGCAGCAACTCGCGACGCACAGCGACTCACTGCTCTTCCATAGTATTCTCTTCGCCTTTAAGCGACTCCCTCCCATTAAGCGTGTGCATCAACCCTCCATCCGATCTCTCTTTTTTTTTCAAAGACATATGCGTCGTTGATCGTCCGCTGTGACGCAGCCCTTGCGACACCGCTTGTCCTCAGCCCCGCAGCCATGGCCTCTGCGGGCGCCCCCCACACCGGCGTCGAGGGCGAAGGGCTCCCTTCCAGTGCTTCGGTCGGAGATGCGAATGCGCCCGACTTTGTCGGACTCATGGCCGTGCTCGGCGGCCTTCCGTTTCTCACCGCGCTGCTGCGGCGCCTCGAAACGGTGCTCGGGTATGGGATCGAGCGACGCGCCGACATACGCCGCGGGCTCGAGTACCTCCTCGACGGCAAGGACGTACACAGGATGAGCGAGGGATTTGCGGACGGCGTGGTTGGCACTGCCCCGGGGACTGAGGGCGGCAAGGCGGGCGATGCGTCCGCGCTGCACGTGTCGTGGGGTCCCATTGCGGGTCCAGAGATGGATGCCGTCCTCGACGCGAGCGGCGCAACGCCGACTGTTTCCCGGAGGTCTAGCGCGTCTTCCGCCGCCGGGCGCGATTCGGTGTCTGCAGCGACAGAAGCGGCGGCGGCCGCTGCGTTGAGCGCGGCGAACACAGAGACCGGCGTGAGTCGGTCGAGTCAAGACGCCGGCGCCAATGGACACGGCGGTCCGGACGCAGCCCCACCCGCATTCCCTTCCAAAGTGTCGCAGGACGGGACGCAGCGAGATGCGGCGCTCATACCGGATCCCCCCGCGCACCAGTTTCACATACGCCTTGTCGCGGGCGCCGCGCCCTCCGAGGCCAACCACATTGGTGGCCTTGCGGGGATCGACGACTTCGTCTCCGCTGCGTCGATCAAGGCGTTTATGGACCGGCTGTTTGCGACAACGCACGTGCACACGGACGCGCAGCTCGTTGCCGCCGCGTCTTCGCAGTTCCCCGTGAGCTGGGCCATGTGGGGCCGTGTGTTTGTGTTGGACGCGATCGAAGCGTACCCGCCCGGTCGTACCGCGGAAGGTCTCGTTCGCTTTGCGCTGCGTCTTCCCATCAACATGCGCGCGCTGCGACAGCACTATCCGCACATCGCCGATCTCTTCGACTTTCTCGCGCACATTACGATTGCGGTGCACAGCGCGGCCGAACCGCGCCGACTGATCGCCCGAATGGCCTTCGATATGAACACAAAGGCGCTGTCCGTGCGCGCGCTTCTGCGGCCCTCCGACGGTCGCCTCGTGTGGGCGTGCGCGACGGAGCCCGACAAGCCGTTTCTGCTGGACGCCGCGCAGCTTGCGCCGGGCGAGACGCCGCAGCCGATCCCGTTTTCGTTTGACCTCAGTGAAGAGCCGGATCTGTCTATTGTGATCGACACGAGCGCGCGTTTGCTGGCGGGCCTCGCGTCCGTGCACCTTCCGCGCATGTTCTTCACGTTTTCGTCGCCGCGGCACGGGCGGAGCGTCCTGCGACTGCGGTGCGTGGACGACGCGTGGCTCTTCCTGCGGCGCCTGTTCGGGATCGAGCGGATCGTGCAGTACATGGTGCGACACGCGGCCATCCATATTGGGCTGGGCTCGCGCGCGAAATCTGCGGGCATGCAGGACACGAACGGCCAACACGGAGAGGGTGCTGTCGGCGAGAAGAGTGCGCCTTCCGACTGGTTCGGCGTGGCCTTCCACGGCGTGCTTCCGCGGACGCTTGCCGTGCGCATTGTGGCGCGAATGTGGCGCTATTTCGTGCAGAGTGAGGCGTACATGGACATCATTCGCATTGCGCGCGACCTCTGCGCGTCGTTTGTGGAAGACCTCGCCAAATACAGCCGAGAGTGAGTGTCGATCCAACCTGACAGCCGGATTGATTTCTGCTCCACTTCGTTGCCTGCACGTGATGATGATTTCGGGTTGCACGTGCCACTCACAGTGCACACACAAATTAGAGACTGTCCTTTTCTCTTTTCCTTCTCACACGCGAGGATGCACAACGGCCGGGACAAAATCGGGCAGGTCGAGGTCGACTGGCGGTCCCTTGCGCTCGGCAAGAAGTACGAGCGCAAGGCGATTGGCTTTGGAGAGTACGACAAGAAACGAAGGCGGCACAGGGACACGGTGCACATACGAGAGATCTCCGTCGCGGCGGGCGCGCTTGGCTGTGCCCTATGGGATGGGGGCGTCATTCTTGCGAGGTGCGGTGTTGTTCGCGTGCCGTTTGTTTGCGTGTTGTTGAGTGTTTCAACTCTGACCCGAAAGGCTTGCGTGGCTGTGTTTAAGTCGCGAATTCCGCGCGCAGATGGATTTACGACAACCCCGACATATTCCGGGGAAAAACCGTTCTGGAGCTCGGCAGCGGCTGTGGGCTTGCGGGCATTGTGTGCGCGCGCCATGCGTCCCACGTCACGATGACGGACTACGTCGAAGGCATTCTGGACAATATTGAGTACAACATCAAGATTAACTGCGACCCAGACGGACTCGCCGACAGCGACGGAGAGGGAGACGAGCAGCGCGAAGTGTGGGACGGGCAAAATGCATCCGTCGGTTTTTTGGATTGGGACGCCGTGGATGAAGGGTCGACAGCGGGCGCAGAGAGCGTGGGCGCAACACCGAGTGCAGAGTGCACTTGCAAGGAACACGGACGCGCCTTTCTTGCGCAAGATTGGTTTCGCTGCCGTCAATGTTACGGCGACGACCCGGAGAAGGGCTGCTGCCGCGCGTGCTCTGAGCGGTGTCACGCCGGGCACGAAGGTTCGTGTGCATTCTGTCAAATCCCTGTCCCATCGGCGTCTCTCATGTGCCACGCGTGTGCAGGAGTGTCCTTCGCGGAGAACTCGCGCTTTCGCTGCGACTGTTTCGGCGCGGAGGGCTGCCAGTTTTCCCGGCGGTCGCGAACCAACATTGACCTTGAGCCCGTCGACATCATCATTGGCGCCGAGCTGACGTACTCGCTGCTCAGCGTGGCGTCGCTCGTGCGCGTCGTGCGGCGGTTCCTGCGACCCGGCGGCACGTTTTACGAGGTGCTTTCGGACGACAGAGACGTGGGTATTTTTGCGCTGACTCATGAGTGCTGGACAGCAACCAGTGCATACGCCATTCAAAGTGCACGTGACGGCCGACTGACTTTTTGAATGTCTGCAGGGAGTGTCCGAGTTTGTGCGACAAATTGGCGACGCTGGGTTTGTGGTTGAGAGGTGCGCTTCACTGCCGAAAAGATCGCCTGTCTTCACTCGACGATCACGCTTATACGGCCGTGTTTGCTTGCTGCAGGGATCCTGTGCCAGCGAAGTACATGGGCAACTATAACACGCGCGACTGGACGTACCAAGACAAAGAGACGTACAAGTGGGTGGCGCAGAGGCAGAGTGTGGGCGTTTGTTTCGTCGAGAGCAGTGTTGAACATAGACTGTTGTCCGCCACTTGTGTCTGTCGGAGAGAGAGAGATGTGTCGGATCAGCTTAAATCATAGACGTGTGTCCATCGACTCCACTCGAGAGAGAGAGAGAGAGAGAGAGAGAGCGGCTGACTCGTGGCTTTGCAGGCTCTTCCGTTTCCACAAGCCGGCGAACTGGCCAGTAAATGGCTGAAACTCGCGAGTTTTTTCGCGTCAGTAACACTGTTACTACATGGTTGGTGACAGCCTGATGGCGTCAGACGGCACCCGCGTCTAAATTGGAGTGAGTCCCCAATCCACCACCAAAATTCGCGCGATTTCCAGTCCAATCGGCACGGCGAGCGGGCGGGCGCCCAACCACCCTGCGGGCGGCGGACACGTGATTGTCCGCGGCGTAATAAATTTCGCTCTGGTACTTTTTTGGTACTGAAATTAAGCGCATCGCACGCACGGTGCCAATCTGCGTGCACGGCGCGTCATCAAAACGGGGCGATTGGGCGGCCATAGTGGGGCCATAGTGAGCGCCGATTTATTTCAGTGGGCCCACTTTGCACTCGACCGTCTCAATGACTTTGGCGCTCCTCTGCGCAAGCACACGCACACACACGACACACATCGCCACGCGATTTCCTTCACGGGCGCTTGCCATTCCGCGCACGTACCCTCTGTGTCTCACCCCCTGTGCGTGGCTGAGAGTGTGTGTGTGCCACATTTCGTTGCTTTTTTGTGAGACACACACATCATGTTGTAGTCGTCGAAAGGCACGTTCTCGAACGGCGCAAACAGCGGCAAATACGTGCAATCCCAGTGGCATGAGAGGAGATTTCGCGTGAAACCCGAGACCGTGTCGTTGCGCGCCCTTTGAAGCGGGTTGCGTGCGTGTTGAAGGGGCGGTCGCGTGTGCGTGGGGCGGGCCTCGTGCCCAGGCGTGCTGCAGATGGACGCCGCTCTCAAGCGCCCCGTGGCACCGAAGGACTCTGGCATCCTCACGAACGCGCAGCTGGCAGCGGCTGCGGCGTCGACTGGCGGTGCGCCCATGGGCGGTGCGTTCCCAGGACCCCTCGGCATGGCCGACCCTGCGTCGCTCGTTGCGCTGGAGCTGCAGATGCAGAGCGCCGCCGCTTACGGCCTGCTCGACGGCTTTTTGGACCCCAATCTCGACATTTTCAACCCTGCTGCGAACCCGCTCGGCTTTGGTGGCGTGCCGCCGGTCGGTCTCCCGCTGCCGCTTGGCATGGGTCTCTCGCCGGAGGCCATTTACGCGCAGATGCAGCTGAACCAGCAGCTGCAGCTGCAGAGCCTCGCGCAGGGTGCCGCCGCCGGTCTCGAAGGTGCGCGCGCGGTGTTTGCGTGTGTGTATGTGTGCGTGGCGTTTGATCGCCCTGTCATTTGGGTATTGGTTACGAACGCGCGGAGTAGTTAATGTGCGCTAAACGTCCTGTTACGCCGTGTTCTCAACCCGCTGTTTTCCTCTGCAGCGTCGAGCGTGTCGATGCCCATTCCCATCCCGGGCGTGCAAGTGAAGCAGGAGGACTTCACGCTCTCTCCCCCGGGCGACACGTCCATCGACGACCTCATGCTCAGCATCCAGTCTCTGCGCAATGGAAGCTGCGAGTCGCCTAACGACGGCTATGTGACCGAGTCTTCGGACCGGCGGGACAGGTGCGGCCTGCGTGCGGATGCGAGGTTGTTCGGGCGCAATTTTGTGTGAGATGAGTTGTGTGTGCTTACACTCGTACGTTTTGCAGCTTTTCTGCGGAGCCGTCCCCGTCGGAGTTTGGCGACGGCTCGCAGGCGGCGGCCGTTCGTCGCAGCGCCCACATTGCGGCCGAGCAGAAGCGGCGCAACAACATCAAGGAGGGTTTTGACCAGCTGCAGCACATGATCCCCGCCTGTCGCCGCTCGCCGTCGTCGAAGGTGTCGAAGGCGACGGTGCTGCGCAAGGCCGTGGACTACATTGCGCACATGATCCGCGAAAAGTCGTCGCTCGTGGAGGAGGTCGGCCGCCTGCGCAAGGAGGTGTGCCAGCTGCGCCTGATCATTAAGCACTTTCAGCAGTACGGCCAGCTCAGCGACGCCGACATGAAGGCGATTGCGGCCGCGGCGGGCGCTGGGCCACTCGCGCCGGCGTCGAATGCGCCCGTTCGCCCAGGTGGCGCCCCTGGAAGCGCCGCGCCGAATCCGAACTTCCTTGCGGAGAACGTCAAGTTTTACATTGTGAGTTGCCGTTCGGCACGCTGCATTTGCTTGCCACGTGTGTTGAGGTTGTATTGTTTGGTGCGTGTGCGGATGTGTCTGACACATTTCCCTTGGTTCCGCGCGCAGTTTTGCAGCGTCGTCGACAATCTGTTCGAGTCGTTCAACTCGATGGTCTCGCTGGACAGCCCTGAGGCCTTCAGCACGTCCCTCATGGCCTGGTTCGACCAGTACTGCCGCCCGGAGTCCCTCCGCGAGTCGTTCCTCGTGGCACTCCGCATGCTCGGCTCGCGCTTTTTCACCGAGGATTCGATCAACCGCGTCAAGAGGTGGTCGGGCGGCCTCTCTGCGTGCACCGAGTCGCTGTCGTGCAAGCTCGAGTACATGAACGTGCCCATGGTCCAGCGCATCGGCGAGACGATCACGAGCGTCGTCACGATGTTCAACGGCGCTGGTGGCCGCCGCTCCTCGGTCGGGGGCGCGCCCGGACAGCCTTCGGACGCGCAGCCGCAGGCGCTTCCCGACGCGCAGAAGGCCGCCCAGCAACCTCAGCCCATGCCGTCGCCGCCCGTCCTCGCGATGAACCCGAACCCGTTTGCCGCTCTTGGCCAGCCGCTGACGCCCGCGCAGGCGCAGCAGCAGCAGCAGGCCATGGCGGCGGCGCTGGCGGCGGGGCTCCACGGCTTCCCGCAGCCCCCGAGGGTGTAGGGTGGCAGTGTGCTGGAGTGCGCGGACGCGGTTGCGTGGCGGCGTATTGCGTGTGCGTTTGGCGGCTGTACAGCGAGACCCCTTTTCTCGAAATTTGCTATCCATTTGTTGCGTGCGGCGTCCTTCGTTTTCTTCCTCGTTCTTCATCCTCCGGGGTGAGCGCGTGCGATGCGTTTGTCTGGGGGCTTAATGAGTCCTTGCGTTGCGGCTGTGTGTGGGCGGACGCTCTGCCAGTGCGGCGGGTGGCCGTTTTGAGGACGGGCGCGTGGGTCGTCGGCCGGCCTTCGGGTAAGGCCGTGCTTGGTGCCTCAGTTAATGCAAGTTTTGTTTTTCAACCGAGCTCAGCACGCAATTGCACCAACGCACACGCACGCAATTGCACCAACGCAACGCACGCACGCACGTCTCAGTCCATCATGAAAACGCGGGAGGCAATGTCCTCAACAATCCAGTCGACGCCCTCGAGCAAGTTCTCCCCAGTCACGGCGCTGCAGCGGAAAATTTGAAAGTGGTGCGTCTTGATCGCGTCGAGTTCGAGTATCTGCGAGGAAGCAGTGGCAGACAAAGTGAGTTGGGGGAGCGTATCACTATAGGAAACTCTGGTCTGTGAGTCAGAGACGACCCAACGAACAGCAGATCGAGGCGCGTTGTCACTCACCTCGCGTATTTGGTCGTGGCCGAGTGCTCCGCTGATGTCTTGCTTGTTGGCGAGCACGAGGAGCGACGCACCGGCAAGGCGCTGCGAGCGGGAGCGAATACTCAGACACGTTTCAACAGTTATCAGCAGCAGGTGACGAGCAGCAATTAACGAGCCGCAAGATACGAGCCCTCATCACCCTCACACAAGTTTCAGCGCATATGCTGAACCGCCTCACGTCCGCAGCGCAAAGGGAAGAACGTCGGACAATAGAAGAGGGAGCACACACCTCCTCCTTCAGCAGAGCGTGGAGCTCCGCGCGGCAGTCCTCAAGGCGTCTCCTGTCTGCGCTGTCGACGACCCACACGAGGCCGTCGGTGCACTCAAAGTAGTTGCGCCAGTAAGATCGCAACGACTTCTGCCCGCCCACGTCCCACACATTCAGCTTGAAACTGTGGGCAGGTGGCGGGAAATGATACGCACCAATGACGACGCAGACGATCACGCACATTCTCACGCAAACACGCGTACTTGAGAGCGTACGCACAACACACGCACCACTCACAACGCCATGCACAAACACGGTCAACGCGCACACCCGCACACACGCACACGCACACGTGCGACGACGCAAACTTGAGGTAATACTATGCAATTACTTAAGAATCATGTGCGAAAATTACCCTCTGTGTTCGATCGTAGAAATATTAAAGCCCAATGTCGGGGAAATCGTATTAATGTCTTCGCCGTTGATGCGCTTCAGAATGGTCGTCTTGCCCGCGTTGTCGAGGCCACTGAGCGAAAGACAGTCAGGGAAAAAGCGCCCATTCACCTCGTCCAATCACGTCGCCTAATTACATCGCATCAGCCCACAAAGACAGACGAAACACAGACGCAGCGCATGCGATCCGCAGGGGACTGCGAAGAGTTGTGAGGGGTTGCGAGGGCTGCTTGCGAAGGGCGCGGATACAGCATGAGCAGCCGCAGCTCGCGCTCCTTTTGCTTGACCTTCTTGAGCACCGTGAGCAGACCCATGGCAGATGCAAGCCACCGGCGCTCAAGGCTGTCGGACGGAGCCGGATCGCAGGGCAGACGCACCGCAGCGCACGCGCAGGGCGGGGTGTCGGAGGGGCAATCGTGAGGAGAACTTCTGAAACAATTGCGATTCACTGTGTTGCTGCATTCCTCGGCGCTCGTCACGTGATCGCGCAAGTCAAAACGAAGTGGAGCACTCTGCCCTCAACCGCTGTTCAGTGTGCGTTGCCGACCGTTGCTTCCCTTCGCCTTCGCCGTTGCGCTGCTCCACGCGGCTTCGTCGCAAGCAGCGGGAGAATGCGCGGGGACGCGGGTGTGCGATGGGGCGTCGCACTGCTTGCGTGGGCGCTGCTGGCTGGGCTGCCACTTGGAGTGACCGCCGCGCACAAGGCACCATGCCCAACGGCCGTGAGGGGAAACTACGAGTGCGTGTCGCTCGCTGCTCGTCGTCGTTGCTGCGCTTGCGTGGAGTGCGCGGTGCTGACCCCGCGTGCATGTGCCACTGCGTACTAATCGCTATGGCCACGCAGTGATGCTGGCACGCTGCTCTTTAGAGAGGGCCGCCTCGACGAGGCCATCGGCTGTTTCCGCGCGGAGGTGGCAAGCAGAAAGACAGCCGTTGCGTACTACAAGCTCGGTGAGTTTGGGCGATGTCGATATTAAAAGCTGCTGCGCATGCGCCCCCCCCCCCCCCCCCCTCACACAACGCGCGAGTGCAGGCTCTGCGTATGCATCTGCGAACCGCATTGCGGAAGCCATTGCCGCGTTTGAGCATGCCGTCGAAGCGCCGGGTGCGACGTGGAGCATGCACAGCGCGCTTGGGCGTGCGCGGTACCTCGCGAACGACGTGCAAGGCGCCGTGCGTGCGCTGGAGAAGGCGGCGTCGCTCGCCAGGCCAAAATCAAAGGAGAGCGCCGAGGCGAACACGTTCTTGGGGGTGGTGCTCAACGCTGCGCAACGAAAGCAGGACGCGCTCGCGGCTTACATGGCGGCGATATACGCCGATCCGCAGAACGCCCTCGCGCAGAACAACGCTGCGCAGGTGAGGATACGCGTAACTGTCGAGTACGCGACGTAACGGACTAAGTGGCCGCGCTTGCACGCACACACACACGTTCCAGACCATCACGCGCGCACTTATCGTGTCCACACCGCCTGCGCAGCTGCTGATTGATGCCGGCCAGATGGCAGAGGCGCACGAGCACGCGGTGGCTGCGACAAAGGCCGACCCGAACATGGCCGTTGCGTGGATCAACCGCGGGATTGCCGGTGAGCACTGTGTGCGAGCATCACGTGCCACGCACTCCGAGGCAGCTGACCTCCTCTGCGCGCAACAGCGAAGGAAAAGGCCAACGGCACTGCGGACGCCATCGCCTCTTTCCAGCGCGCCATTGAGATTGAGCCGAACAACGAACTCGCACGCTGCCGGCTGGCCGACACGCGGCGCGGCGTGTGCGACTGGAGTCACCGCGAAGAGGACGAATCCCTCATGGCGACTGCCGCGCATGCGTACGCAGAGAAGGTCCAGCAGGGGACAGAGAGTGCGCCGCCGTGCCACGCGCCCTTCGTATTTGAATACTTCAAGGTCCCTCCGGAGGCGCGGAAGAGCATCGCAGTCGGATATGCGCTTAGAGAGGAGGCGGCCGCGGCGCCTGTTGCACGTATCGTGGCGTCGTCGCCGCACCAGCCCACCTTCAAGTCGGCGGACGGCGAGTGGCACCCACTCGTGCGCGTGGGGTTTGTGAGCGCCGATTTCAACAACCACCCGACCGGTCACATGATGCTGCGGATTGTGCGCGCGCTAGTCCGGTCGACGCGCGCGGCCCTTGCAAGCGACGAGGACGACGGCACGCTGTTCGTCATGCCCTTCCTGTACCACGTCGGCCCTGTGGAGGACGACTGGACGCAGAAGTTCCGAAAGCTCACCGAGTCTTCGGAGTCCCAACTGGAGGTGCTCACTCTCTTCCTCTTAATCTCCCTCACACACACACACACTCTCTCTCTCTCTCTCTCTCTCTCTCTCTCTCTCTCTCTGTGCAGGAGTCGATGGACACACGTCTATGATTTAAGCTGATCCGATATCTCTCTCTCTGTCTCTCTCTCTCTCTCTCCCTCCCCCAAACCACCACTTTCTTGTGTGTGTGTGTGTGTGTGTGTGTGTGTGTGAGTGTCTGTGTGTGTGTGTGTGTATGATTTTTACCCGTGAAACCGCTTGCTGACCGTCCATGTTTACGTTTTCTGTACCTTTATGCGCAGGGCGTCCCCCTCTTGGCGTTCCGGAGCGCCGCGCACTTTTCGACTCAGAGCCTCGCGTCGCTTGTGATGTCGGACGGCATCGAAGTGCTCGTGGACATGATGGGGTACACGAAACTTTCGCCACTGGGCCTCTTTGCTGCCCGCACGGCGCCCGTGCAGGTCAGCGTCTGCTTTGCGTCCACGCGCCTGTCTGTGCAGGCTCAGCTTGTTGTGCAGTCACGATCCCTCCTGCAGCATGGCTGATTGCACTGTGGCGTAGGTATCGTATCTCGGGTACTGCGGGACGACGGGCGCGTCTTACGTGGACTATGTGGTGTGCGACCACAGCAGCTGTGCGCCGGACGCGCGCGACGAGATGACCGAGCGCATTGCTTATCTGCCGCACTCGTACCACGTGTGTCCGCACCCGTGCGAGGCCGTCGACCTCTCCCCGCCGCAGGACGAGGCGAGCGTCCGTGCGAGGGCTCGCAAGGCGATCGGCGCGGGGGAGAGCGACTTTGTCTACTGTAGCCTCAACAAGGTGCGCCGCCGCAATTGCACACACGCGCACGCAGTGCATTCACACCAAGGCATTTGTGCTGCACACGGCAGGTCGATAAGCTCACGCCGGACATATTCGACGTGTGGGCACGCGTGCTTGCGCGAGTGCCCCGTAGCGTGCTGTGGATTGCCGTCACTGCGAGCGGTGCGGGCGCGGGTGCGTGCTGAAAAATGATGGTGTTATGTTCTCCTCGCCTTGCTTGGCGCTTGCCCTCACCCCTCTTCACCACTACTGCTTCGTCTGCATCATCAGAGAGCAATCTCCGTCGCGAGGCGGAACGGCGCGGCGTGGGCGCTCGCGTCCTCGTGACAGCTGCATGGAATCGTCCCAAGTACCTATCCACGGCGCCGGTCGCGTGCGACCTGTACCTCGACACGCAGCCCATCAACGCGCACACAACGGCCGCAGAAATGGTCGGTGCTGTTGCTTCGCGCACGAGACTACTAATGCGAAGTGCAAGTGGCTGTTCCCTGACACAAGGCCATTATCGTCTGCAGTTGCCCCGTGGGCTCCCCATGCTGGTCTGGAGGGGCGCTTCCCGCTGCGGCAGGATTTCGAGCAGCATACTCCGCACGTTGATCGGCGCGCACAATGCATCGGCCGCCGTTCGACCTCTCGACGCCCCCATGTCTGCGGAGGGCGCATTTGAGTTTGGGGTTGCCGGCAATGCGCCGCTGGCGCTCGCGGACCTCGTCGCAAGCAGCGCGCAGGAGTACGAGGAGCGCGCAGTGCAGGTCGGCCTTGGTGGGACCGGGGAGGCGTCCATGTCGGGGCGGCTGAGGGCGGCGTTGAGAGAGGCGGCGAAGAAGGGCACGCCGCTCACCGACGTTGACGTGTACGCGCGAAATCTGGCGCTGCTGTTCAAGACAATGGCGCGACGGCGGCGGGACGGCCTGCCGCCGGCGGACATCGACCCCTTCGCCACGTGATTTGCAAGTAAAGCAAGTTAAGGTGAACGGGCCGGTTTTATGGCTGACGCATTACACACGCGCAGCGCTATGCACACAGTGCCCACAGACGGCGATGCGAAGAGCGGCGAACTAGAGGTCCCCTGCGAGCGACTCGCGCGACGAGGCGAGCAGCGCCGTCTTCTCGGTGGCGTCGGAAACGGGCACGTCGGTGGGACGGCGCGGAATTTCCTTGGCGTCGCCGGTGACTGCGTCCAAATCGACGTCCTTTGTCTCCGGCAGGTACAGCGCACAGCCCGCGAGGCAGAGGGCGAAGAGGCCGCCGTACATGGCGAAGGTGACGGGCGTGCCGAGCCGGTGAATGGAGGGGAGGAAGGTGAGCGAGACGAGGAGGTTGAAGGCGTTGACCGTGATCATGCTGACGCCCATCGCCCAGCCGCGCACGGCCTGCGGGTATATCTCTGCGATGATCACAAAGTAGAGCGGGCCGGGGCCAATTTGGAACGCCGACACGAGGGCGACCGTCGCGACGACGATGAGCGCCGTCTTGAGCCACCCGCCCGTCCACGCGAGCGCAATGGCGAGAATACCGTGCGTGACCACCATGATGAGGACGGTCGCAAGCAGCAGTGGACGGCGGCGCACGCGGTCCACAATCACGACGCCGACAATCACCGTCACAATGCAGAAGCCGCCAATGCCCACCGAGGCGATCGTGCCCGCGTGCGTCCCAAAGCCCGCCTCCTCGGCAATCTGCGGGCCGTACAGAATGATCCCGCCGATGCCGTTGTTCAGGATGGCGAGCACGACGCCGAGCATGTACCCGACGAATCCGACCGAGTGCTTCGACTTGTCGCGCGCGGCGGCCCCCTCCTCCCCCGCCGCATTGAACAGCGGCACGGCATCCGTCGAGGGATTCGGCTGCGACAAGTGGCCGCGAATGTCGCGGTCAAGCAGCCACCGCGTGCTCTCGGGGACGTAGAGGAGGTTGACGGCGATCAGGACGACGCCGGGCAGGCAGCCGATGCCCACCGCGACGCGCCACGGCACGAGGAGGTCCACGCCGTACGCGACCGAGAACCCAATGTTGATCGAGAGCTGGAAGAGGGCGACGAGCGAGCCGCGCTTCTCCGGCGGGGCGCACTCGCACACGTATAGCGGGACGACAAAGCAGGTCGTCGTGATGCCAATGCCCATAATGAACCGCACCACAAGAATGTAGGGGAGCCAGCTGCCAATCACCTGGATCCCCGCGCACGTGCTCGCAACAATGCACGAGACAACCGTGGCCACGAGACGTCCGTGTCGATCCGCAAACCAGCCGCAGAATGGGGAGAAAATGAGCCCGCCGGCCACCGGCGCAGACTGGATCAGCGACTGCTTGACGTCGCTGTGCGTGATGTCGTAGTCCTCCGCGAGGGCATCGAGCACGCCCCCGAGACTGAGGTTGTATCCGTACACGAGCCCGCCCAGCAACGAGAACCACGCGAGAATGACGAACGTGCGCCGCGAGGTGTCCACCGGCGCATCCTCCGAATACGCCCACGTCGTCAGGCGGCCCACGCTCTGCACCGTCCGCTGCGGCGGCGCCTGAACGTGCGCACCGTGCGCGTGGGGAGGGTCTGCCGCCTTCCCGTCGAAGTCCATTCTCACGCAAGAACCCGCAGAGCAGCCGATCGGTGCTTTGTGGCTGCCTTTTTCACCGCTTTCGGCGACCATCACGTGTCTGTGGGTCACGTGATGTTATTTGTGGAACATTTGCTAATTTACTGCATTTTTGCGCCTTTTTGCGCTGTTTTCAATTTGTGAGTCTCGGGTGACAGGGCATGACCCCCAGGCGACCCCCAGGTCACCGCGCAATCAGCGCTAGGACTTGTTGTCTCACTTTGTCGCCACTCGTGTTGCGCTTCAGCGTGCGACGTTAATAGCGAGCCAGGGAAACGCGGGAGAAAAGTAGTCGAGGCCTCTTTGCGCGCGCACACCGACAGGTTGTACTTCGGCGCCGTTCTTTTGTTTTCTCTTATCGGAGTGCGCCGCTATTTCATGAGTTACACATTCGCTCGCACACACAAACGCTGTTAATCGAAGCGCTCTGTTCCAGTTCGGCCCTACACACATTGCTGCGTGCACGCCGGTGGCTGTTGGGCGCGACACAATTCTTGGGTGCTTGCCGGAGTGGGGCGCGGCTGCGGCCTCGCGCGCGTGAGAATGATCAAGCTATTTTCGCTCAAGCAGGCGAAGAAGGATGCCGCAGCAACACCGGGCGCGAAGAAGACGTCCGCCGCACAGCTTCGCATTCAAAAAGGTGCGTTTTGTGCCCGTTGGCGCACTTTCTCTTCCAAGAAATGTAGTGAAAATGTAGTGTTCTGTAGCAACGTACTGAAATCGCGTTGGTGCGCAGACGTGAGCGACTTGAACGTGCCGTCGACGTGCAAAATTGACTTTCCGGATCCCGACGACCTCCTCAATTTCACGCTGACAATCACCCCGGACGAGGGTTTCTACCGCGGTGGCACGTTTGTGTTTCAGTTTACGGTGGGCCAGGGCTATCCCCACGAGCCGCCAAAGGTCAAGTGTCAGACGAAGGTGCGCCGTGACTGTGCGCGAAGCAGCAATGCACGCATGCACGCCGTGTGCGACGCTGCGCCTTGTGGGCGTTGTGTGCGGGGTGCGTTGCAGTTACGTCTGTTTTGGTTGGGTCGCTTGTATCAGCTCGTGCTTTTGTTTGTGCAATACATTGGCTGACAGTGGCGCCGGCGACCGCTCGCCGAATGCGCAGGTGTACCACCCCAACATCGACCTCGAGGGCAATGTGTGCCTCAACATTCTCCGCGAGGACTGGAAGCCCGTGCTGAACATCAACGCCGTCATCTACGGCCTGCAGTACCTCTTCCTCGTGGGTGTTGTTACGATGGCTGTCGACCGACTCGTCCTCACCCCTCACCTGCCCCTTCTTCTCTCTCGCCGCAGGAACCAAACCCTGACGACCCGCTCAACAAGGGTGCGCATCCATGTTCGCGTTTTGCTGTGGATGTGTTGCAGCAGTATGATTGCACGCTGATCCCTCCCTTGCGCAGAGGCCGCCGAAGTGCTGCGGTCCAACCGAAAGGGCTTTGAGCAGAACGTCTACCGTTCGATGCGCGGGGGAATGGTCGGCAACGACTACTTTGACAAGTGCGTCAAGGGGTGACGCTGTTACCGCCTCAATTGAACCGAGTAAACACTATGAACTGGCATGTGGAGCAAGAGCGCACCCGACCAGTGCGATGCCTCGCGATGCAAAGTGCGCACACTCCGCTGTCCGCTCGTGCTGCCGGTCTCGTGCTGCCGGTCTCGAACGCCAACGCATGCGCACGCCGCTTTGTTTGCCCCACCACCCGATTGCACCCGGCCAGACACACTGCAAAACGAACACCGGTGGCATCATACCGCACGCAACTCGATCTCCGTTCGCAGCGACAATGAGCGGTGGGTCTGAGCGTGGACAGCCACAGAGAGACAGGGGGGAGTAACGCAGTGGGTGCAACGCAGGGCGGGCGAGGGGCGTGGGCCGGGGCGCTTACTACAAGGCCAAGTACGGCGGGGGCAACTCGCGGCGGCTGCGCGAGGCCCGCGAGCACGAAGGACAGCCCGCGCAGTCGTTTGCGCCTGCACACGCGGAGTCTCAGGGACAACAGCCCGCGCACCCCCACGGTGAGTGGACGAGGGAGAAAGAGGCGCCATGTTTTTGCAAGTAGTAATTGCGCGATGCCATGCGCTGCAGACGTGGGCGTTTTTGCACACGGCGCATCGAACGCCGCACCGCACGGGGACTCGTCGTCGCATTCCCGCGGAAATGCGCAGGATTTGCGCGCCATATTGCGCGAAATTAATGGCGCCGGCTACGGTGCCTACAGGCGTCTGGAGGGCCTCTGGGACTTTGGCGAGTTCGCGCTGTTCATCGACCGCGTGCAGGGCGATCCTTACGCGCCGCCGTCGCGGTGTCGCGTGCGCGTGCCCTTTGCTCTCTCCGGGTTCCCCGCAGACGTTGCCAGCGTGAAAGTGCGGTGAGTGCACCGCAGCTTCGGCACACGCTTGGCGGGAAATTTCATGTGTCGCACTTTGGACCGCAGAAACATTGCGCTCTGCGACTTCCTTACGCGCGTTTTTGCGCGACTTGTGAGCGCGAGGGATCTCGACGTCCCCGCAAACGCAAGCCGCGCGTCCTGGGGCGGTCCGAAGGGCGGCGATGTGCAGATCGAGTGCCCGGGCCAGCACGTCCTCGAGCGAACTTCGGTGGTTGTAACGTGCGGCACGCCCGGTGCTCCGCAGTTCCTGCCCCCGAGCGCCGCCGGTGGCGTTGCGCGCTCTCCCACAGCGGGCGACGGATTTGTCGAGGCGCGCTTCACCGTGGCACTGCCGGCAACTGGTGCGCCGCGCGTGCGCCGTGTGCTCCACTGCGCAAACGGCGCAAACAGAGATGTGCGTTGACTGTTTGGCGCGTGTTACAGGACGGAGCGTGGAGGGTCACCGGGCGTGGGCTGTGATCGGCGAGTCCCTCCCCCACGTGGTCCGCAACGCGCTCTTCGTGGATAGGCTCGACAGCACCGCTCTTGCCGCGCACATTGCGTCCGTCGAAAATCAAGAGGCCCTCCGCGCCGCCCTCCCGCGGTTGGGTGGGTGCGCGCCCCGCGCGGCCTTCCCCGTGCACGTTGTGTTTGCGTGTGTTCGACTCGCAATGCTGAACTGCATGACGGGTGCATATGGGAGAGGCCATCGCACCGAATTTACTGTGGGAACGCACAGGGCTTGCGGCCTTTGTCCGCGACGGCGCCGTGCTCCCACGCGCGGGCGGTGACAGCGATCTCCCTCTCGCCGACGGCAGTGCGGTTCGCTTCGAGTCGCCCGCGTCGCTTCGCGTATCGGTGACGCTGCCAAGCGGCCACGCAGTCGCGGGCATGGGAGTTCGGCGGGGCATCTCGCTCATCGTCGGCGGTGGCTTTCACGTGGGTGCGGCTGTGCCGTCGTGTGCGCGGAGCGCAGTCACCTGAAGGGACACGCACTTTGGACGCAGGGCAAGAGCACGCTCTTGCGGGCGCTCGAGGTCGGCTGCTACAATCACATACCGGGCGATGGCCGCGAATTTGTGTGCTGCGACCCGACTGCGGTGAAAGTGCGCGCAGAGGATGGCCGCGCCGTCCAGGGTGTGTGCGTGTGTCCTCCGCTTGCAGCCGCCGCAGCCCCTCTTGCTCACTAACCCTGCCCTCGCCAATCCCCTGCGCGGCCAATCCCAATGCCAGGCGTCAACGTGTCGGCGTTCATTAGCAATCTGCCCTACGGAAGGGACACGCGCGCCTTCACGTCGACGTGCGCGAGCGGCAGCACATCCCAGGCAGCCAACACCGTTGAAGCGATGGAGGTGGGTTGCCCATTGTGCGGGAAGCAGTCTTAGCACCCCACCCCTTACCTCCAACATCCCCCGCCCTTCCCCCC
>CALSCQ010002508.1:0-13159 GCA_943704525.1 Pigoraptor vietnamica | reverse complement strand
TGTGTGTGTGTGTGTGTGTGTGTGTGTGTGTGTGTGTGTGTGTGTGTGTGTGTGTGTGTGTGTGTGTGTGTGTGTGTGTGTGTGTGTGTGTGTGTGTGTGTGTGTGTGTGCGCGCGCGCGCTCGTGTTCGAAAGCTGCGCCACACTCCGCGCAGATGCTGCACTTTAAGCTGCACGCCGGGTCGGTCGAGGGCCTGGATTGGGACGCGCGGCGCAACCTCATTGCCTCGTGCGGCTCCGACTGCTCCGTGATGGTCACGTGCCACCCCCGCGCACACTTTGAGCCCCACGCAGACGACACACGCGTGCACCCGAGCGACGTGGCAAATGGGTGGACGGTCAACGACGGTGACCTCTCGCCGGACGAGGCGGGTCTGGAGGTGCGCACTGCGTGAGGTCGTTGCGTAAACGAGGGCCTTCCTCTCGTAAGCACAACGTTACTAATTTACTGCTTCGGCGGGTGACGCGTCGCATTTATACAGATCTTAGAAAACTAGCATCACCCTATTCCGCCGGCGCATTAGCACCCGCCAGTCGCTTGAGCGCCTCGATGATGCGCAGCGCAGCCTCGTGCCGCTCTCTCAGCTGGACGATCGCCTCCCCAAGCCGCTGCGTGTTGCCCATAGACGCGTACATGGCAGACTGGCAGGCGGCGTGGCTTCTCGGATTCTTGATGTGCGCGCACGGGGCCGGCGGCCGCCACACCTCAAAGAGGTCCGGATCTGGCACGCGAACGATGGTGTAGTTGCGCTGGGCAAAGCGGTCGAGGAGACCCGCGTCGTCGCCGGCCCACGGGTCGGTCTTTGGTGCGCCGAACTTGCCGACCCCGTGGAAGTCGGCACGGTAGAAGCACGCCGTCACGAACGAGGACGTGCGCCAGTAGCCGCCGTTTGTGCGAATGTCGGGGCTTTCGCCCTCGTATAGAGCGAAAGGCACCGGGAAATATACCGTGCGGCCCGTCGTTGGGATCGTGCGGCAGCGGTGCAGGAAGGCGGGCGTCACGTGCGCGTTGATGTCGGCGAACATAAGAAGGCCGCCCTCGTCGACCATTCCTGCGCCCACAGTCAGACCGAGTGCTCGCGAAAACTTGGCGTGAACAACGGCGACGCGGATGATGTCAAACAGGCGGTCGGGGGATGCGTGGAAGCGGTGCAGCGTCCGGACGGCCTGCCGTGGGAGTGTGGCCGTGGACATCAGAAGGTTACCGGTAACTGACACGTCGACAGGAGATGTTTGTGGGTAAACGCATGCACGCGAGAAGGGAGGCGCAAGTGCAACGAAACCGCACGCACGCGACAGTCCCCACCTCCTCATGGGCGACGGAATCGTTACCGCGGAAGAGCACGACGCCGAGGCGCACCCGCCGGTCGGTGAGCGTGGCATTGTTGAGCATTGCGAGGAACCGCCGCAGGTCCGTTGCGTGACCAGAGGCCGCGATGATGATGTTGACGGTTGCGTTGCCACCCGCGAGCGAGCGCCACGGCGTCACGGAAGTCGCGCGCATGTTGCCCAGCTGCCGGAACATGCGCACGTGGTAGGTGGACGCGCGCGAGTGCTCGGCATCCTCTAAGTGGGAGGTGGTGTCAGGGGCGGCGACGTCGACTACGTATTCGACCCCAGCCATACGGTCGAACTTACGCAGCCCATACACGAGCGCAAGTCCGCCGTCGGCCTCTGTCGTGTCCCCAATGGCGTGCGATGCGACGCGCAAGATCTCGCCGCGGTCGCGCTGTGCGTCGCCCTTCCACCACACGTGAGGGGCCACCGGGCCGAACACAAACGAGCCATCAAACGACTCCCACAGAGGCACCGCCTCGCCAGTGGTCGGGCGGTAAACGCGCGAGTCGTTGAAGGATGGACTGCGTGCGTGTGTTTGCGGCGGCGACGTAATGTCGCACTGCGGGCTGCGGAGGTGCGCTTCCGGCGAGAATCCCTATGCGCCGCACGAGGAACATGGCATACGTCGCAGACAGAGCCAGGAGCACCGGCACTACAGACAACCCTGATCGGCGCCGAAAGACGACACACGCGCGCCCTACTCCTGCCATTCTGATCAGGCGCCGGTCCGGGCCGGGTGGCCGGCGGCGGCGGTGGGCACCCGGCGGCCGGGCTGGTATTAACGGTGAAAGACGACAAATCGCCGAGTGCCACTTGTGAGTGCTGTTTCCCGCGCACGTCTGCGCATGTCCGCGCCAGAAGTGGTCGTACTTCGCCAAGCACGTCGTTTCCTGGCTACACTGTGAGCCCTTTCAGCAAAAAAATAGCTGCACAGCCAAATGACTGTCCGGACACCTTCCGAGATATCGGCAAAGAAGGGTTACTCACGCAGACGTCTTGTTACAACCGTTGTGGCGCCATGCTGAACTCAGTACAAACCGAACTTGTCGCTGCAACTCGCGCTGCGGGCGCTGCATGCGCTGCTGGGAGGGCAACGTGCCCCCATGGTGACTGGTGGCCTAGAGTAAGCTCTGCTTTGCGCACGCCGTGTGTGCGTGTCGCTTAATCTAATTGCGCGGTGGTTGGCCGGCTCACAGCTGTCCAACCCGCGTGCGCCCAACCACGCACCATGGTGCGTGCTCTACTGCGAGCGCTGCTATCTTCCTTGCCCCGGCCTTCTCGAACGCTCACTGGCAGCACGCGAAAGTCAGCGGCGCACTCGGGGGAGCTATGGCATGGGCGTGGGTGTCTGCCGCCCGCGCACATCTTTTTTTTTTTGTGCCATTGCATTCACTCTAAAAGGTCACGCCACTCACTCCGCTTCTTGCAGGTCGCGTGGTGAGGGCTGTTGTCAGCGCGGCGGCCGCAGCGGGAGGTGCCTTTGGGTGAGCGGCACTTGGCTCTGAGCAGCGCACGCTGAGCATGTCTCGCAATTCCCTGCGCTGAGCCGTGGACTCCTCTGTCGGCCACAGGGCCCTCACTGCGGTCGCCTGCGCGTCGGAACACGCGTTTGGCCTCTCCACACTCGGGAACGCCCCGTTGTCGGCGCTGGCGGACGAGTTCACTGGCGACGTGCGGTTTGGCGAAGAGCTGCTCCAGGACGCGTACAGGCAGCACTTGGGCGGCGAGCGTGTGCTTGAGCACGACCCCGACGACTTTGCGGAGGAGGGCACCGCGACAGAGGACGCGAAAGAGCGCGCTGAGCCCACTGTGGCACAGTCTCAGGAGCCAATCGAGGAGGATGTGACCGGTGAGCGCAAGAGTGCTCCAGCCTGTGTGTGCGCGCTGGCGGATCGACTTTTATTATTAGTGGCTACCTAATTCCGTGCTCACCGCATGCACGTAAGCGCACGCGATAATCCACACTGCTTGCTGGCATGCATCAGACGACGCCGTGCTGTCCGATTCGGCGCGCCCTCGTGAACGGAGCCGTGCGGGGTACCCGGACGGACAGGCGACGCGTGCACGTGACCGACAACGCGGGGTGGAACTGCTATGGAAGCTGTCGGTGCTCCCTTTTGAGGACAGGGCGGGGAAGCTCAAGTGTCTGCTGGCGATTGCGCGCGGCAGCCAGGATGGTATGCACCTGAAGTCTGCGTGCTCGACGCCTCGATTGCGGTGTTCGTGCGCTCCGTATTTGCACTCGTACCCCTCCAACTGCCTCTCCCACTCGCGTCTATCGACGGCGTCGGTGGCAGATGTCTGTGTCTAGTGGCCCGACTCGCTTAGTCACCAGACAGCCGCATGATTTTTGCTGATTCAACCTGTCCTCGCAGCGGAAGTCGCCGAGGTGATGTACTGCGCCGGTGCGCTCGACATCCTCGTTCCTATTTTGCGCATGGGCGATCCCGTTCTGCGCGACCTTGTCTTCTACACCCTTGGGCAGCTTTCTGCCGCGCCGTGTGGGTGCCTGCTGTCGCAGTCGTTGAGCCATCTTTGTGCATCAGTGCTAATGGAGCAAGGTGTGGAGCTGGCGTGCAATTGTAGTCTGCGCGACTGCTTACGTGCGTCTCGTTGTCGCAGCCGCACGGCGCACTGTGGAGCGATTTGCGAGTGCGTTGGACGGCGCAACCCTCGTGGCATTGGCTCGCGTGAAGGAAGCGAATCGGGCGCTGTTTCATCCGGGGGCTCACGTGCCCGCTCATCGCACAGACGCACGTGTGCTGCCTTCGCCGGATGATCGCGCGGCACATGCGCGCGCGGGAGCGCACAGTCCCAACAACAATGCGAGTGCCCCTGTGCCCCACGTCGAGACTGATCGAACGGAGGACAAAGCCTCCGTTGCCGAAGTTGTCGAGCGAACGGGCGGAAGCGCTTTAAACGCCCGCGATCCCGTGGCAGAGGGTGTGCACAGTCCACATGACGTAGCCATCCCAGGGGCGGAGCCCGGCACGAAGCTCGCGATTCATCTGGAGGAGAGGGATGCGCCGCCGTTCCCCGAGGCGGATGCGTTCCGCGCGCTGCTCGTCGTGTGCGACACGGAGGGGGACCCGTGCCTGCGACACTTCATGTCCCTCGCGCTTTTCAAGATCGTGTCCGGACAGATCGCCAAGAATGCAGCCAAGAAGGAGGGCGAGTGGGTGTTGCGCCTTCTGTGTCGCGGCTGTGATGCGGTGACTGGGACTGCCACTCGGGCTGTGCCTTTGGGGTGCCATATGGGGCCATGGGAGTGAAGTGCGCTCGTATTCCTTGTCTGTTGTGGATGCATCGTTTCTGAAGCAATGCCGCCCACGCGCAGGTTCCGCTTCCTCGCCACCCCCGAGGACGTGATTAGCGTGGTGGCTTCACCCGCCCCGGAGAAGAATTTGAAACTGCCGAAGGGCGCGTTTGTGACGTACTGCCTCAAGGCGCTCGGCCGCCTGTCACTCCTCCCACAGAACCAGACGGCTCTAGTCCACGCAGGCGCGCTGGAAACGCTCCTCGCCGTCGCCAGACAACCGAAGCCCGACCTCCTCGAAGTGAGGTGGGTTGGTGTCTCGAAACGCTGGCGCTGTGATGAACGTTACATGCGTGTATTGCCCGTGATCAGTTGCTGTTGCTCTCTGCTGCCCGTGGCCTCAGTGTCGCTTCACCGGTGCGGCGCTGTTTTCCGATGCCTTTTCCCGATGATTTGTGGCACATGCAAATTGCACTGCCGCCTGTGCCAAGTGTCTCAACAAACACGCGGCCGCAGGGAGGTCGCGCGCATTGTGGCCAATCTTTCCTCGAACCCCTCGCTCTGGGTCGCCATGGTGACGAGCGGCTGGCTTACGCAGTTGCGCGACTGGGCACACGAATCAAACGACGTGGCGCTGGAAGGGCACGCGTCGCGTGCGCTTGCAAACCTCGACCACGCAGCAAACGGTTGCGCGGACTATTACCCCGACGGCGTCTTTCTTCTTCACCCCGAGGCTCGGTGCGAACTGCCGTGCGCGAGTGCATGTTGCATCCATATTGTGCAATACTAACACAATGTCGCACACCCCCCTGCCAATATCTAGCGTGTTGCCTCAGGAAGACGCCGAGGAACGCGTGCTTGCGTGCCTCCGCAGCGGGCGCAGAGACTGCGACAAGGAGCTCTCGCCGTCAATGGACGTCGTCTTTGTGCACGGCCTGCTCGGCGGGCCCTTCTTTACCTTCAGGCAGGAGCCGGCCCAGGGCGCGCAGGGGAACAAGTGGCGGGGCCGGGGGACTGGGGGGGTTGCAAGGCGGCAGACCATGTGCTGGCCCAAGTGAGTCGACTCGCTTGCAGACCGTTGGGGGTGCATGGGTCTGAACAAGGTGGCCAGGGATGTAACGGACTGGCGTCGCAGGTACTGGCTGGGTCGCGACGAGCCGTCCATTCGCGTGTTGTCGCTGGAGTACGACAGCTACCTGAGCGAGTGGCGGTCGGTGTGTCCGCACCTGAGCGAGGAGGCGGAGCGTCGGTCGATGAACACGCGCAGCACGGAAATGCTGGCCAAGCTGAAGGAGGCGAACGTGGGGCGAGGGCGGCCGATTGTGTGGATCACCCACTCGATGGTGCGTTTCTGGTTCGTTGTATGGTGCTGTGCGGAGTGAGATTTGCGCGTCTCGCACTTGAGACAGACTGCGAGCGTCCGATGAGTCATTCACGCTCCCGTTCCGGCAGGGCGGATTGCTCGTCAAGCAGATGCTGTGCGACGCAGAGGACAACCGCGACGAGTTTGGACACATCGTGGAGAACACAGTCGGCGTCCTGTTCTACAGCACACCGCACTTTGGCTCCCACCTCGCCGAGACGGCATCAAAGGTGCGACTATTGTGTCCGGATGATTCTGAGCTCGTGCGTCGTTGCTGACATGATTGTGTGAAACGCACGCAGGCGCGCTTCATGCTGTTCCCATCGGTAGAGGTGCGCGAGCTTCGAATGTGGTCGCCGTATCTCGTCGCTTTGAACGAGCGCTTCTCGACCTTCAAGCACATTGTGACAATGAGTTATGGCGAGACGCGCAAAATGCAGGTCCTCTCGCACGCGTACAAGACGCTGGTGGGTGTGCGCTGTGAGAGGCTGTCTATTCTAATTGGCACTGACGCGTACAACACGGGCGAGTCATTGTTGCGTCATTGACAGTCGAGTGACTCGCATTCGGGTTGGGCTCAATCGAACCGGTTGTAACGCAGGTGGTACCGCGCGAGTCTTCGAACCCCGGATTCGGGACGTACACGGCCGTCGCTGCCAACCATCTCGACGTTTGCAAGCCCACCGGACGTGCGGACCAACGCTACGTAGGCGCCCTCGAATTCGTCCGCGCGAGATTGCGGGAAGCACGCGAGCGCCGCGATGTGGCGGAGGGCGCGCCCAGTAAATGATTCCTGAAGTGCCCACTCGCAGCGTTGGCGATACAGCACATGGCAGAGACGATTTGGTGCAGCCAGGTGCGCCCGCACTCACGGCAGGGCGCCCTTGCAATATCGCCGGTGTCGCGGCCACGCGGCGCGCAGGCACGACGAACCGCAGAAACGGGCACATCGGCACCCACCGCACGCCGTCTTCTCCGCTTCCACGGCCTTGCCGCACTCTCCGCAGCGCCGCTGTGCAAGCACAATGGCCTCGCCAAGCACCCGCGCGTTGTCCTCGTCCCCCGGCAATTGGCGCCATGTGAGATAGCGACGCACAGCCGCAGCCACGCAGAGGTCAAGGGGTCGCGCACTCGGCGGGGGGTTTCCGCACAGAGCATCTGTAATGTGGCGGGAAAACTTCGCGGCAAAGTCTGCGCCCGCAGCGTAGAAAAGGCGCCGCGCAGTCACGTGTGCGACGACCACATCCAGCGCCGAAAGCGCGCCGTCGCGCAGCTGTGCGCGGGCGGGCGTTCCTGGCGCCGCGCCGCTCTCTTCTGGGTGCTCCAGCGCGTAGAGGTCGCCCTCCGCCAGCAAGCGAAAGAGCAGCGCACATGCCCAATGTTGCGCACCCAGACATGACAGGGCCTCTGCGGCAGCACGCGCCACGCCCGCGCGCGAAATGCCCGCAGCCCCAGGCCCTGCGTCGAGCGCGCGGCCCAACGACACCACCGAAGATTCCACCGCGAGCGCAGTCGCTGACGGCGGCGCAGTGTTGCCACATGCGGCGCAGTTCCATGCAGTCACATTCTCACGGGCGTTGCCTGTTGAGTGTGCTGTGGGGCGCAGGGCGGGATGGCCAGCCGCACAGAGGAACGTGCGCGCGGCATCCCACTCGTCGGCACACGCCTCGCACGAGCACACGAAGGCCCAGCTGTTGAAGAGGCGCTCGCGTCGCTGCCGCGTGGGCGCAAGGAGGGCGTCTGGGTCGAGGTATGCGTACGTCAGCATGTCTCCTTTGCGGATGGTGCGCACGGCGACGTAGCGCATCCCGTCCGTGTGCGCGGGGTGAGGCAAGTGGCGCATGTTGGGAACGCACGAGTGCGAGGCCATCGCAGCCACGGGAAACAGCGCCGCGTGACCCCCGCCGAGCCGGTGCGCGTTGGCGGCGGCGGCGAACAGCGCGCGGCGGATGTCGTCCTCATGCACATCGCCGCGCCACGCGCATGCGTCGACGCAGAGGGCGTGGGCTGCGGCGGTCAACTCCACGGCAAGCGGGTGGTTGTCAGGGCCGATCGTGCAAAAGTGCGCAAGCAGCGCCTCTCGCTCGCTTGCGCCCAGGCGGCAGAAGGCGCGTGCTATGGCGGCTGGCCTGTCGCGCGAATCCCAGAGCAGCGCCGGCGCCGCTTCCTCATGCACGATCTCGCCAGGCGCAAAATCCCTCGCGGCGAAGGCGGCGCGCCCGTGCCCTTCGTGGACGCGCACGTCCATTGGGCACACTCGCGAGCGACAATTTGAAGACTGACGATGCCCTAAAACAAGTATTAAAAATTTGGGGTTACATCAATTTTACTCAGGCGCGCGTGGGGGGCCAGCACGTGGCATTGATCAGTCGAGCGCTCCCAGACGCCGCCCCAGGCGCTGCAGGCGCGGGAACATCTCCTTCGTCTGCTTGGGCGCCGACGACGACTTGGACTGGCTGCTCTGGCTGGACTGCTGGCTCGTCGTCTTGCTCTGCTGGCCCTGCGGCGCGGTCGTCGTCGGCTGCGGGGGACGCGCGGGCGCAGGGGCCGCCTGCTGTGGCGCAGCGGCGTACGTCTGCGGCGCGTAGTTCTGCGTCGGTACCGCCGGGTACATCTGCGGCTGTGCCGGGTAGCCCTGAGCGGGGTAGCCCTGAGCGGGGTAGCCCTGAGCCGGGTAGCCCTGGGCCGGGGGATAGGCAAGAGGTGGGACGGCCGCGGGCGCAGCGACCGGCGCCTTCACGGGCGCTGCGGACGACGCGTGGTACGGCGGGGGCGACGAGATGTATGGGCTGTAGAGGTCGGTGGTGCGGATGGCCGCCTTTGGTGCGGGCTCGATGCGGTGCTTGAGGCAGTGAATCGAGATGCGCGCCATCGTGTCCGTGAGCTGCTTGTCCATGTCGTAGAACTTGTCCTCGTGGTCCTTGGCGTGCTTCTTGGCCTCGGTCGAGCTCTCCCCCGCGCAGTGGTCGAGGTACAGCTCGTACTCGTCGACAAGCACCCCAATGTCCTCCAGGTCGCGACGGAGCTCCTCGGGCAGCGATGCGTCGTCCTCATAGCGCAGGCGGATGCCCTCGACAATCTCGCCGATGCTCTCGAGGCGCGCCTCGAGCCGCGCGGCCGTGTCCTTGTTGGCGCGCTCCATGTTGCGGACCTCCTTGACCTTGCGCACGGCCTGGAGGCTCATCATGACAATCATGGCCGCCATCTTCGCAGAGTACCGCGCGGGGAATACGCAGGACAGTGATCTCGCTTCACGTGTTCGCTTTCCGCGTTTTGCTTTGCGTGCTGTGCGTGCTGTGCGTTGTTCATGAGAGCAGGTTTTAGTGTTGTGCGTCCGAAGACGGAGAAACAGGGGCTTAGCCCGTGGTCAAACAGACAGCGCGGGTGTGTTGATTTGAGAAGGCTGAAAAACAGTGGACTATTTAGAGGGTCATTGCAATTGGGTATAACCCCAACCCTTGACGCGCCGAAGAGTTTCCGAGACCGCGGCAGGTCGGCGGACATTTCACGCCCCCACAGCGCTCACACCAACAGCTGACGAAAAACGACAGCGCACCCACTGCATCTTCTCTCTGCCGTTTACCTTGCCTCAGACCCAAGGAGCACGAAAGAATGCTTGCCTCGTTCTCGCGCGTGTCGCGCCGCGGCTTCCACAGCTCGCGCGCGGTGCGTTTCTGTTGAGCGTATCAGTCGGTCGCACGCCGGTTTTTTGCCGTGAATGATGTGACGTACCTCTAACCTTCCAACAACAACTTGGCATTGCAGGAGATGTTCAAAGTGGCCGTGCTCGGTGCCGCGGGCGGCATCGGCCAGCCCTTGTCTCTGCTGTGCAAGCTGGACCCTGCCATCAAGCACCTCGCCCTCTATGACATTGCGAACATGCCCGGCGTCGCCGCGGACCTCAGCCACGTCAACTCGCCCGCCAAGGTACGCCAGCGGAAGCCCTGTGGGCTGTTTTTGTCGTCTGGAGGATGCGTGGGGCCGCAAGCGCTTGGTGCAAAGTGAACGAGGCCAAATCAGTCGACGGTACGTGACCGAATGTGCCCACGCAGGTGTCGGCGCACCAGGGTCCCGACAACCTCGCCGCGTGCGTGAAGGACAGCGACGTCATTGTCATCCCCGCCGGTGTGCCCCGCAAGCCCGGCATGACCCGCGACGACCTCTTCAACACGAACGCCACGATTGTTGCGCGCCTCGCCGAGGTACGCTCTGCTCTGCATCCGGCATCCTCTGTGCGAAGAAGCTGGGTGCGCGCGACTCGTGGTTTCTCACCCGTTGCTCCTGCAGGGCTGCGCCAAGGCCGCTCCGAAGGCCTTTGTTTGCATCATCTCGAACCCCGTCAATTCGACTGTGCCCATCACGGCGGAGATCTACAAGAAGCTCGGCGTGTACGACCCCAAGCGCATCTTTGGCGTGACGACCCTTGACGTCCTCCGCGCCAACACGTTCGTTGCCGAGGCGGCGGTGGGTCCGACTCAGCGGCTGCCCTCGCTGTGTGCTGTGCTGTGATGGGCCGTCGTAGTTGTGTTGATTTTGTTTTAATTTCTGCTTGCGGCCGTTGCAGGGCATCGATGTCGCGACGGTTGAGATCCCCGTCATTGGCGGCCACGCGGGCGTCACGATTCTCCCCCTCATTTCGCGGGTGCGTTTGATGCATTGTCTGTTCGTGCTGCGGGGAGTTGTCAAGTGTCGTTAGGCCTCTTTCCGCCTGGCGTCACGTGAGGTGTGCGTTATTGATACGACCCTTTGCGCAGGAGAAGCGGCAGAAGTTTTCGCCCGAGGTCATCGACAAGCTGACGACGCGCATCGCCAACGCCGGCACGGAGGTCGTCGAGGCCAAGGCGGGCACGGGCTCTGCGACGCTCTCGATGGCGTACGCTGGGTACCGCTTCACGAACAGCCTCCTCAAGGTGCCCCCCTGCTTGTGCTTGCATCTTTTTGGATTCGTCGGTGTTCGCGCCAATTGTTGTGTGCGACATGCTGTCCGCTTTCGTCAACACACATGTAGTCACTTACGCGTCAATGTATGTGTTGTGTTTTCGAGTTGGCCGGAGCTAACCCACGCATCACGTGACAGGCCAAGCGCGGCGAGAAGAACATTGTCGAGTGCGCCTTTGTCGAGTCGAAGATTGCGCCGGAGGTCCCCTACTTTGCCAGCCCTCTGCGCCTCGGGGTGTGTGACGCATGCGCGCATGGTGATGTGTTGATGGTGCGCTTGCGATGTCCCTTCGCTCTTGCTGACCGTGTCGCCCTGGGCAGCCCAACGGCATCGAGGAGTTTATCCCCCTCGGCACCCTGACGTCGTACGAGGAGTCGAAGGTCAAGGCGATGATGCCCGAGCTCAAGGCCAACATTGAGAAGGGCATTGCGTTCGCCAAGAAGCTTTGAGCAGCTGCGCGGGGCGGAGACGGGCGCGGTCACGTGGTTGCCGTGGCCGTGCAAGGGCACACGGCACATGGACGCCACTAAACTGCGTTTTCCCGTGTCCCCGTTAATTTGGACCGGTTGATATGGCGCACACGCGCATCACCCAGCAGGAGTGACATTCTAATCACTCTGCTTTGCTACCGCGTACGTGTGCGGCGGTGACACAGTCCGACGCCTGAACACATGCTGCAAGCAAGCACCCATAATCGTGGTTCAGTTATGGACAAGGTTGACGATACCCCGCAAACGCAAACACAAACGCAAACGCAACCGCAACGCAACGCCATCGCGCGCGCACGCGCCCGCTGCTCACACTGCTCACGCTTCGCGCCGCCCCGCACTACCACACCAGGCCGACGGACCCAGCCGTCTGTCCGCTTTGTCAGGCACGCCTCACACGTCAAGCTCGTCGCCGTCGTTATCCCGGTCTCCGTCGTAGTACTCGTTGGCCGGTTGAATGTACGCATCTCTCTCACGCTGCGTCATGCGGACGTCAGGATTCGGCTCGTGCTCCGCGCGCGACTCGAGGTCCATCAGCGGCGGGGGAATTTCCTGCATCTGTACGCTCGGCGCGCCCTGCAGCATCCGCAGGTTCTCGAGCACCTGAGCCTTCACGTTGTTGAGATACCCTTGCGTGTTCATGTTCTCGATGCGGGTACTCGTGTCCGGATGCAGCGTGAAATCGGGCCCGTAGTACTCAAAGTAGTCGTTGAACGGCAGCTCGTTCTCAATCTCGGTGTCGACCAGAAGCGACGTCTCGTACGTCCAGCAGCGGGCGACGTTACGAATCGTGTAGCCGCCACCGCCCACGACAAGCGTTGGAAGGCCGAAGCTCTTGACGAAGCGGACGCACTCGCCGTGACCCTTTATGCTGAGGTTGAAGCAGCCGAGTCGGTCGCAGCCGAGCGAGTCGGCGCCGCACTGGAGCACAACGGCCGTCGGTTGGTAGTGCTCCATGACGCCCGAAATGATGGGGCGGAAGAGCTGCATGTAGCTGTGGTCGTCGATGCCGTCCTTAAGAGGCACATTGAGCGAGTAGTAACGACCCTCCTTCACGCCAATTTCGCCGATGTCGCCCGTGCCCGGGAAAAAGTGGTTGCCGTACTTGTGGAGGGAGACCGTCATGACGCGGTCCGTGAGGTAGAACGCCTCTTGCACGCCGTCGCCGTGGTGGATGTCAATATCAATGTAGAGCACGCGCGGGTGGTACCTGCGAGCGCAATGCCGTCAGGACAAACTGCTCGCACGGCCAACCGCTAGTTTGGGATAAAATTGCTTGAACGAGCGGAGACGGGTTAAATCGGCAAGGTACACATGCAACACAGAAGACGCGGCATGAAACAGATGGGACGCGACGCACACCACTTGTTCCCCTGGTTACACCCACCGCAGCAACTCCAAAATGGCGACATTAATGTCGTTGACGTAGCAAAATCCGGACGCTTCAAATTTCTTGGCGTGGTGGAGGCCGCCGGGCCAGTTGATCGCAATGTCGGACGTGTTGTTGTTGAGCCGCACGGCGCCCTCGAGCGACCCGCCCGTGTAGATGGAACAAAAGTCGTAAATGCCGTCAAAGACGGGACAGTCGTCGCCCACATTGAACCGGGCAAGCTGCTTCGAGAACATGTCCACGTTGTCCGGCGTCACGCTGCGCATGGCGAGCGAGGCTTAAGGCACTGCTCGCTGCAAGACACACGCACAGCTCCACGACAGTGCGTAACGACCACCAGCGGATTTTCAGCTCCAACATGCACGAAGCTGCATCCCCCCTTCCCC
>CALSCQ010002507.1:0-22149 GCA_943704525.1 Pigoraptor vietnamica | reverse complement strand
CCGATCTCCCACCCCCCTTCTCCTTCTGCAATCAGACACGTACAACACAGTCCCGTGCTCGAGCTTTTTCGACCCCCAGGACTCGTGCACGCTCGGCGTGAACCTCATCAGCCTCCCCATCCCCGGCTTCCCTTCCATCATCAACTCGAGCCAGCCCCTCACCCCCTACGATTTCATGGTCCAGAACCCGCTTTACTACGTCTACGCGCCCGATGCAAAGACGAAGGCGTTCCTCGGCGCGGCGTACCCGGACGGCACGCGCACCGGGCTCCTTGCGCAGATGCAGCCGCGCCTTATCTTCGACATGGACGTCTTTGCGCAATACCTGAACCCGCCGGCGCAGCCACCGAGCCGCTACGAGTACTTTCCCGCGTTTCTCGACTCAGAGGGTCCGTCGTGGTTCAACGCGCGCGTGGCGGCGACGATGAAGGAGTACTACGCGTGGGCGCCCGTGAAGCAGGGAAAGATGAACAAGATTTACAACGCGACGTATAGCATCGCCGGCCAGAACTTTGAGCAGATGCAGGAGATCCTGCGCCTCGTCGTCATGGGCGAGCTGGACCGCGTGCGTCCGTTCGGCGGGCTCGAGTTCCCGACGCTCAACACGGACGCCGTCGGGACGCGCACGACCCCGATGGGGACGGTGCCGTTCACCGTCGTCGCTAACTCGTTCGAGTTTGACCAGACGGGCTACGAGACGCAGCGTCGCTCGAACCTCCTGACGTTTGTGAGCAACGCGATTCTCCGCATGAAGCTGGGGATTACGGGGGATCTTAAGATGACGCCGATCATCCGGACGCTCGTCGTGAACATGCCCGACTACACGCAGAAGACGACGGTGGACGTCGTGTCGCTCGCGGGCGGCTTCTGCTTCTCGTTTGCGGCGTCCTTCCTCCTCCCCGTGTTTGTGAGCAACATTGTGAAGGACAAGCAAGAACGGCAGCTCATGATGATGGAGATGTCCGGGCTGAAGGAGCGCGTCTACTGGCTCATCACGTACGTCTACAACTACATGCTCTACCTGTGCATCCTCGCGATGATTTTTGCGACGTCGCACGGGTTCAAGATGCGCCTCTTCACGCAATCGAACAACTTTCTCCTGCTCGTCGTCTTCCTCGCGTGGGGACACGCCGAGATCATGGTCGCCTTCTTCTTCTCTACGTTCTTCTCCAACGCAAAGACGGCGACGGTCGTCTCGTACCTCCTCGTCATCGGCGCCGTGATCACGTCGAACGTTGTCGAGACGCTCGACATTTTCCCGTCGGACACGACGCCGAGCTTCAACTACATGATCTTCCCGCCCTTCGCCTTCTACCGTATCCTCTACATCATGAACGACGCGTGCGGAAGCTACCGCTGCTTCGGCCTCTCCGAGCTCTCGCCGGGCACGCAGCTCACCGTTTCGTTCGTCTATGTGTGGGTCGGCAGCCTCCTCTTTGGTCTGCTTGCGGCGTACTTCTCGCTCGTCTTCCCGCGCCAGTACGGCGTGCCCCTCCACCCGATGTTCTGCTTCCTCAAGCCCTTCCGCCGCCTCAAGGCGTGGTGCTGCCGGCCGAAGGGCTACGGGGCCCTCAATAGCTCGGTGGCGTCGCTTTACGAGGTCTCTGCGTCGGACGAGACGCACGTCGCCATCGACGAAGTCGGCCGCGGGCGCGCTCCGTCGGCCGCCAGTCTGATGGTGAGTCAATTGTCACTCGTGTTATCATGTTTACACGTCTATCTGTTTGTGCGGACTCGAGTGCAGGACACGTTTCTTGAGGGTGACAGGCCTATCGCTAACACTTTCCCTCTTGTCAGCACGACTCGACGTACGTGGACGAGGACGTGCTCGAGGAGTCGGAGCGTATTGCCGCCAACCGCGTGTCGGAGGCATGCCCCGTCGTCATCCAGTCGATCCTCAAGGAGTATCCCCCGCGCAAGGGCGGGAACGGGAAGCCCCACGTCGCCGTCCGCAACGTCTCGTTTGCGGTCGAGAAGGGAGAGTGCTTTGGGCTGCTCGGGGCCAACGGCGCCGGGAAGACGGTGGGGTGCTCGTTCACATTATTTGGGGCTGTTGTGGCGCAGACAGAGCAGGCTGGGGCTGTGTCAATGCATGTGCGCTGTTCTGTTGATGTAACCGTGGCATTCGTTCACTTTATCCTTCTCTTTAATTGCTCACACCCTTTCCATCGTTACGCCATCGCAGACGCTCATCTCTGTGCTGACGGGGCTGTACGAGCCGACGAAGGGGACGGCGCGGATCGCCGGGTTCGACCTCCGCACGGACATGGACAAGATCCACCTCCGCATCGGCGTGTGCCCGCAGTTCGACATACTCAGCGACGACCTCACGTCCCGCGAGCACCTCCTCTTCTATGCCCGCCTCAAGGGCGTCCCGCGCGCTCTCGAGAACGAGAAGGTCGACATTGCGCTGCGCCAGGTGAACCTGTTCGACGCGCAGGACCGCCTATCCAAGAACCTCTCCGGCGGCATGAAGCGGCGCCTCTCTCTCGCCATCTCGATCATCGGCGATCCCGCTATCGTCTTTCTCGACGAGCCCACGACGGGCCTCGACCCGAAGGCGCGGCACAGCGTGTGGGAGGTGCTCGAGAACGTCAAGAAGGACCACTCGATGATCCTCACGACGCACGGGATGGACGAGGCCGACCGCCTGTGCACGCGCATTGGGATCATGTCACGTGGCCGCCTCAAGTGCATCGGGTCGCAGCTCCACCTTAAGAACAAGTTTGGGCGCGGCTACCAGCTGCTCTTCAACACGACCGAGGCATCGATTCCCTCCGTGCGCGAGTTTGTGGCAGCTGTGTGCCCGCACGCGACGCTGTTCGAGGCGTTTGCGGGGACGCTGGCGTACGCCGTGCCAAAGGAGCACGTGAACGTCTCTGCGCTGTTTGAACGCATCGAACGCGAGGGTCCTGCGGCCGGCGTCACCGACTGGGGCATTAAGATGACGACGCTGGAGGACGTGTTTTTGAACATTATCAAGCGCGACGAGGACGAGCACGGCGGGGAAGCCGTCCGCAGGAACTCGCTCGTCGTGTGAGGCGCACACGCCCTGTGCGCGCGCTGTAACGCCGTTGCGCTGTGGCGTGTGACACTGGTCGGTCGTTGTGTCTTCTCCTCAAGTCACATGGTGGCGCCTGGAAGCGCTACCTGTGTAACTTTTTCGCGTGCTTTCCTGGCGCGTAGTTCGTTTTTTCTTTTTGTTGGCGGCAGCCGTTTGCTCCTCCCTTCGTGCGTGTCTGCGTTTTTGTGCCGCGCGTGTTGCCGCGTCCCATTACAATTCACTAGCGCACCGGTTGTGATTCAGTTTGGCAATAGTCACTGAGAAAAGGGCACACCGCAGCAGTACAAACGACAAGGACGAGCCATTACGTGCGTGAAGGAGCGACATGCGATGGTACACAGAGTGTGGTTCGACACAATCACACACAAATACGGACAGCGAGTGCGTCGCGTACACACACGTTCCTACATACATGCACGCCCGTAAGGACACGAGCTGCCCTTTCCACGCGGGACAAGACAGACGAGACGGGAGTGGGAGAGGGACAGGGAGAGGGACAGCAAAGCAATAATTGAATTTGATATTTATGCCCGAACACCCTATCCAAAGTACCGCTGCTGAATCTCAAACACCGTGAGCGCGATGCCAAACAGTGGCGAGATGATCATCACGCGCGGCACAACGCCCTTGAAAAAGGCCGCCGGTCCCTCGTTCCGCAAAATGCGCGTCGTGCACTCGGCAATGCCCTTGTACGGCGCCTCACCGGGCGCGAGCGGTGCCTGCAGGCGCGTCTTGACGACGTCCATGGGGGTCGCAGCGGCAGAGGCGATGGTCCCCGCGACAAACGCAGAGCCGAGGACCTTGGGGAAGGACGTCGTGCCATTTGCGTCCGCGGCATACTCCTAAAGAGGGAGAGAGAGATGACGCGGAACGCTTAGAAACAGTGAAGCGTGTAACATTGTCACAGTGGCTGGAATTCATGAAGACCCCTTGTACGACTACTACACGAATGCGCTTCAATACCACATGACCCACTCCCCAAAACACCCCCATACCTCCCTCAGCACACTTCCGTTTGGCGTGCCTCTCACAACATACCACATTGACCCCCTTTCCTCTTTCCCCTTCACTCTCCGGCTGTCACGTGCCCACCTCAAGTTGGCCTAGAGGGTGTGCGTCTCACAACATACCACATTGACCTTCCTCTCCCTCCCATTCTCTCCCTCTCTCCGGTTCTGTCACGTGCCCACCTTCAAGTTGGCGTAGAGCGTAAAGTACATCATGGAGAACGGGACGTCGCGGAGGAGCGTCGCGACGGTGCCCTTGTACACGCCCGAGATGCCCATCGTGCGAATGTGGTCCATCGCCGTCATGTTGCGCACCTTGGGGTCGCTCGACGTCCCGTTTATCTGGAACTGAATCTTGACGCGCTCCATCGGCGTCGTCACAATCACCTGTGCGATGCAGAAGGGGGGAAGGAGAGGGGGGAAGGGAAGGAGACATGCGTGTTCAGGGCACACAAACTGGAAACGACGTAGAACGACAAGCCGAACAATTTGTGGCTGTGAATGGAACCTAAGCACTATCACATGAGAACGCATGCGAACCACACTACAACACAAGCGGGTCGCGACTGTACGCGCTGTACACTGAGCACAGTGCAACCATTGCCATACGCAATGAGCACACTGGCACAATCCACACACACACACACACACACAACGCACAACGCACCTGGCAAAACCCGGCGCCGCCACCCGCGAGCAGTTCCTCGCCGAGGGTGATTGTCTCGCGATCCCCTTGCAAGAGGTCGCGCAGATAGCTGTTCACGGCCAGCTTAATGGCCTTCTCGGGCGTCACTCCGATAAGATTCCATCCAAGCCCGCTGTAGAGCCCACGCACGCCCTCCGCGCGCACAATTTTCCGGAGGCAATCCAAGCCGCCGCGGTACGCAAGCTCGCCATTGGGACCCGCCCGCTGATTCTGAAGGCGCGTCTTGATGAGATCGAGCGGGTAGATGGCCGACACGCCGACAATACCGGCGATGCCGCCAGCGACGAGCTTGCTGGCGAAGCTCGTGCGTTGCGGCTTGTGATGGTGTGTCGTCACGTTGACGTTCACGACTGCGGGCGGCGCCGCCGTTGCAGTTGTCTGCGCGGACGCCATGGTCGAATGACAGCGAGGAAATGAAAAAATTGGAGATTCGCCGGTTTGATGTAAAGTGAAATGTGCGATGATGAAACGCACGTGCCGTAATCAAACGATGTTCTCGATCGTTCACTTCATCCCCACAGCAACGACGCAGTTAAGCGGGAGGCGATGTTGGGGTGCAACGTGCGCGGTGTGAGCGACAGGAGGGGTGTGTGTGTGTGTGTGTGTGTGTGTGTGTGTGTGTGTGTGTGTGTACACCGCTGGAGGTGTGTGCGTGCGGAGGACGCACAGTTTGGCGGTTGTCACGCGGTTCGCTCCAATCACAGCGCACATTCGGCACTCCCTGCAATCACCCGGACAAAGCAGCCATTTCTACTTACATTTATATTTAAGTAAGCATTGTTGTAGAGATATATTACATTTCTCCATGAAAGTGAATTTGAATATCTATTTCGTTCAAAGTGTCAATTTTTGCATTGAAAAGGACTGCGAAAAACCACAAAAATTTCTGTGGTCGGTCCAATGCAAATACCACGGGCCGAGTAACAACAGTAACAACTGTTCCAGCCGGCTTTTTTTCATTCTGGCTCACATTCGCAGCCGCGCCCACTTGCTTACGACGTCCTTCAGCGCGTGCTTGCTCATCGGTTTGAGCATGAAGCCGTCCATTCCCGACTCGAAGCAGAGCGTCTTAACGTCTTCTGCCGCAAATGCCGTCAGCGCAACGACCGGTGTGTGGGCGCCCGTCGACCCTTCGTACATGCGAATGTACCTGCCGTGTTGCACGGAGACATGGTGTTACTGCACGATAATCGACGCTATCCACGACAGATCATGACGACATGCACCGCACACACACAGAGAGAGAGATGGGAACGCGTGCAACAGGGGGGCGCGCGACGCACACAGCGGCAGGAGTAAAACCCACTTTGTCGCCGTGTAACCGTCCATTGTCGGCATTTGGCAGTCCATCAGCACGAGCGAGTACCGGCTCGTCTCCATCCGCTCCAGCGCCTCCTTCCCGTTCGCAGCCACGTCAAACGCAAAGCCGCTGTCCCGGATGATCTTCGCTGCCGCACGCTGCGCAATCTCGTTGTCCTCCACGAGCAATATCCGAAACTCGGGCTGCCGCGCGCCCGAACTTGACAGCTCCGCCAGAATTTTTGCGACCGAGTAAGACACCTCCTTGACGTGCGGCTCGCTCAAGTTCGCCGGCGCAGGCCCCGTCGAGGACGCCTCCGAGCGCGGCGTAGGGGGTGCGGGCGGTCGGGCGGGGAGCGTTTGTGGTACCGTCGACGGCTGTTGCGCCTGCATTCCTGGCTGCACCGGCGCCATTCCGCGGTATATCAACGAGGCGTCGTACATCTCCGGCGCCGGAGTCGCATACGACGCGTACGGCGGCCCTGCGGTGGGCCAGTGCGGGACGGGTCCCCACGACAGGCCCTGGGGCGCCATTCCGCCCGTGGCGCTCATCGCAACGGCCGAAGCGAGACCCGTAGGCCGTGTGGGTATGGACGGCATCATCGCGCCCGGCGCCATCGCGGAACCGGCCTGCATGTAGCTGCCCGGGTATGACATCTGCTCGACGGGCCCTGCGAAGAGGGGCCGGTACCCCGGCACCGACACTTGGGGGGCTCCGAAACCCAGGGACGGTAAGCCGTAGTGCTGCGAAATCGGCGGCGGCTGCGTCTGGCCGGTAACGCCAAGCGCGGGTTGCAGCGGCGGGGGCTGTCCCTGTCCGGACGGAGGGCCCATTTGACTCGCTCCTGTCTGCGACGACGCAGTCCCCTTGGACCCGCGCTTGTGTTTTCGCGTGCCCGCCCCCGTCTCTTGCCGCTGGTGCGGCAACAATCCATCGCCCGCTGCGTTTGTCCCAGACACCCCGGAGGCGGCGCCCGTCGCACTCTCGGCCGGCCGGGCCACGAGTGCGTGCTCCCAACGCAAGGCGCCTCCCGCAGCCGCGGCGTCGGATAACAGGCCTTTCAGCTGCGGCAAAATCGTCGTCCACATGTCGCCCGAGCGGACAAAGCAGTCGTTCGAGCGGAGGGCGCTGCGGACGCCGTTGAGCCAATCGCTCTGCTGGTGGATCTCGGGAAACACGCCCGCAATTCGCGTGCAAATGTTGTCGAACGAGTCGACCCTGTTCGGCGTGTTGCCGACAATCGCGAGAATGAGCTCCCGCATGAACGCCGAAGTGGACCCCGTGGCGTCGCCGCGGGGCGTAACGGTCGGCGCGGCCTCACCGGCGCCCTCGGACGGAGCGTGCGTGGGCTCGCTCTTCGCGTGCGACGTGGACGACGTGCGATCGTCCAGACTCAAGAACGCGAGTGACCGAAAGCGCTCTCGCAGTTTCACCCTCTCGTTGCCAACCGACTGAATGTGGCTGGCGACCTGTGGGAACTCGAGGAGGGTCGAAAAGAAGTCGTCGCGTTGGAGCACAAACAGCTCGCTGTCCTTGGACGTGCGAACGGTGCACACGCGCGGGATCCCCAGGAGGAGGCCCACCTCGCCTGCGGGCGACGGCGAGCAAATTGCGTCAGTATTTTGTGGCGCAGTGTGACGTGAGTGTGCGTCTCTGATTGTGCGTTACCCTGTTTGTGTAGTGTGTCTGAGTGTGCGTGTGTGTACTTGTGCGGGCATGTGCTTGCGCGCCCGTTTATGTGTGCGTGTGTGTGCGCGTGTATGTGCACAAAAAAAAACAAGAGCGCACGCAAAAATTTAAACCCATGCGCGAACTGTCTGCATGCACACGTGACCATAGAAGACAACAAACCCAATAGCGCCCGCTCGACGCGACAAACCCACCGAAAAAGCTTCCCGCAGACATCGTGTCGAGCACTGTTTTCCCGTCCACGTCGCACACGTTCACGCCGCCCGATCGAATAAAGTACATGGCCGAAGACGCGTCGCCGGACGTAAACACGACGTCCCCCGCAGAAAACGACTGCGACTTCATGCACAGCGAGAGCTGGCTCATGAATCGCACGAGAATTTGTTGCGACACACGCGCGCGCCCACTCCCTCCGTACGCGTGCATGAGCTGCGCGCTCAGAGGCAACGCGGGGAGCCCCGCCACGCCACCCAGGCCCGCGCCGCTCTTTTCGATAGCGATCGCGACGCTCGCCGCGTCAGGTCCCGCATCGCCCTCGTTTGGCATTTCAGAGGGTGCGCCGTTTGACGACGAAGAATACGCCCGCCTCTTCGAGGGCTGATCGCCGCTTGAGACGAGCGCACCTTCGTCGCGAGCGTGCTTCTCGCCGCGCGAATCCCCCGAGCTTTCGCGATCGACCGTCATCGTGGTGTTGTCCGCCGCCGCACCACCTAAACCCCCGCCGCTCCGCTCTCCCGATTTTGCATCTTCCATAGCCTCCGCCGCGTCGTTTTCAACGGGAATTTGGAGGCGATCCGAGGGATAAAACGCGCTCGAGAACGCAGCGTTGCGAAATTTCAAAAAAAAAAAAACGCCGGACAGAAAAATCCCCCGTGTGCAATCAATCACCGTGTGCTTGTCTTCCGCCGATCGATGAGCACTGCCAATACGGCTTGCGCGAGCGTGCAGGTCTGTTTCCGTGCGTGCGCGACAGTGAGCGAGAGAACAGGTGTGAAAACGCCCTCAAGCACGCACGCGCCACAACTGCTTGTTCCCGTGCGCAGACGGACAGAGAACGATGGACGGGGTGGACGGACGAATCAAAGGGCGGTAAGAAGGGAGGCGAAGAACGTGCCGCGTTTCGCTGGAGGGGTGCGCAATACAGCGGTCGGGTGGGGAGCGCAATGGGCGTCGCACCTCGCGCGGACGCGACACAGTTTGGGTAAACTAAAGGGACGGCGGGAACATGACGTCACCAGCGAGGAAAATTGGGGAAAAAATGTGAGAAATTTCAATACATTGGCCATAGTCAGCGAAAGTTATTACAGCGCGTTCCATTGGGAGAACGTCACGTGATAAACGACACCCCGGCGGTGGCTGTAAGAGTGAAAAATAGACCCCGTCCTACGGTTGGAAGTGTTAGTCGTCACGTGGAGTCACGTGAATAAAGGTTTCTTGGCCTGTGCTCTTCTTCTCTGCTCTTCTTCTGAAGCCAAGTTTTAGAGATGCACACTCCGTGAACGCTGCGACACGCGCGGGTACGCTGCGCATTGCCAAATGCGGAAAAAAGGCACGCCGGCGATCACGCGAACGCGTCGTCGTGGTCGGCCCCGACGCCAAAGCCCTCCTCCTCAATGTCGGTGAACTTGAGAAAGTGGGCGGGGCGGTGTATCTCGTGGTAAAACTCCTTCGGGTACGCCAGCTGCAGCTCGTAGCGCATGCTCATCTGGTGCCTGTGGCCGAGGAAGTTGTAGTTCCACACGCCGTCCGAGGGCACCATGAAGAAGCCCATGAACCGGTCCGACAGCACCATCTGCACGCGCTCGTAGTGCGAGGGGAGGTAGCCCTGCGGGTTGTTGCCGCTGTCCTTGTTGTTCCGGCCCCACTCGTACCCGGAGGGCGTGAGGCGGTACGCCGTGAGCGAGCACGAACCGGGCGTGAAGCTGCACGTCATGACGATCGTCTTCTCGACGTCCCACGCCGCGTTGTCCGCCATGATCTTGGCGTGCGTCGTCACGTCCTGCGGCGACAGCTGCGGCAGTTCGTTGGGCTGCGTGTGGATCCACCCGAGCGGCTCGAGGTCGCGCAGGTACTCGTGCGACGGGAGCTGGTTCGGCAGCGTGACCGTCTGGTGCGTGCCGAGCTGCGGGACGAGCACGACGGCGCGAATCTCCTTGACCTGCGGGTTGTCGGGCGGGCTCACGCCGTAGAGGTACCCGGCGATCTGCGTGCGCAGGTCCGAAATCGTGATGAACTTCTTGAGGAGGTTCTTGGGGAGAATGTACGTATAGCCCGTCTCCTTGATGTCGTCCGACGACACGTAGATGTGCTGCGTGCGAAGGTGCAGGTTCGTCGCCGAAATCGCGCGCACGCGCCACTCCGTCTTCGACGAGAACGTCTGCGCCTCGTAGTTGGTCGTCGTCGCGACGATAATCTCGTCGCCGTGGACGTTCACCGTGCGCGTCGTCGTCGCCGTCAGCTGCGACTGCTCCTTCGTCTGCTTCTCAATCTCCGCAATCTGCTGGCGCTGCTGCGACGGCGCCGAAATCTCCATGCCGAGGATGATGTCGCGAATCTCCGACTGCGTGAGCGACGCGACGTTGACGTTGTTCTTCTTGCCGTAGTCGGCGAGGATGAGGTCCTTGAGCGCGACTTCGACGGCGATCCACTGCTCGTCCGAGAGCGTCGGCCAGATGTGGTGGGGCTCCGTGATCGTCGTCTTGTCCGGCTTGAGGATGACCTTGGTCTTCTCGTTGTTGACGTGGAGCGCGCGTAGGATGAGGATGAGGCGGCTGAACGCCGTGTACGACGAGATCGACTTGAGCCAGTCGTCGTAAAGGTTGAAGAGGACCATCTTGGGCTCGGTCGCCTTGAGGATGAGGTCGCCAAACTTCTCAATCTTGAGGCACGCCTGGAAGGGCAGCTGGAGCTCGCTCCCCTTGATGACGATGTTCGGAAAGTCGAGGAGGTGGACCTCGAGCGGATCGAGCATGCCCTTGCGCGTCACGATGATCTGCTTCGGCTGCTCTTCGACGGGGAGACCGCGGATGAGCGCCGCGACTTCTTCGGCCGTCTTCCACTTGGCGAGCTGCCCGAGACGCTTCTGCCCGGCCCACACCGACGTGTGGATGATCTTGAGGAACAGCTGGCCGGTGCGCGGGTTGAAGATGAAGATGGCGCCGTTGATCGGCTTCGTCGTCAGGTTGCCCTCGAACGTCTTGTGGATCGTCACGCGGTACACGTTCGTGTCGTCGACAAACCACACAATCTGGTTCGAAAAGAGCTCGCCGTAGTTTTGCGACGAGAGGTACGGCTCGGTCGGCTCGGACGAGTAGAGCTGGAGGGCCTTGCGCACGCGCTCCCGCAGCACGTAGAGCGCGGGGTTCGCCTTCATGATCTTGCCCATCGCCTGCTGGATCAGCGGCTTCATGCCCGGGAACCAGTTGCCGTACGCAGAGTAGAGGTTGTACGCGAGGTCCATCGCGATCAGCACGCCGGTCGGCGACGGGTAGATGCTCATGTTGTCCGTCGTGTAGTCGAGGAACTTGGCGCGCGCGTAGCGCTCGACGTCGTGGCTGTCGTAGTCGCCCCAGCGGAGCTGCACGTCCAGCCAGTACTTCTGGCTCGTCGTCGAGTCCATCGTGTCCTTCGTGTCGGCGAGCAGCGACGGCTTCGAGATGTTCCACTTGTACGCAGCGAACAGGAGAATGTCGGCGCACGACGAGTTCATCTTGTACGACTTGCGCGGGTGGATCGTCTCCTTCTGCACCGTCTCGATCTCGAGCGCGTCGAGCTCCTGGTCGAAGACCTGGCAGAGATCCATCACGACCGACTCGTGGATCTTCTGCCACAGATGCGCGCGGAAAATCTGGATGAGCGAGATCTTGAGCGTCGGAATCTTGCCGTGCATGAAGATGCCCGTGAGGTCGAGCTGGACCTGGAAGCCGACGTAGACGTTCGCGCGGTTGATCGTCGGCGACCACCACAGCGTAAAGCGGCGGTTCGGGATCTGGTTGAGACCGCTGCGCTGCGCGTTCGTGAGCTTCTTGTACTTCATGCTCTCCTCGAAGCCGCTCGCCTTCTCCCAGAAGAGACCTTCCCATGTGGGGAAGTACGTCCCCTTGAAGAGCGTGTGCTCGAGGATGCCCTCCACGCCGCCGAGCGCCTGGATCATGTCCGTCCGGTAGTTGTTCAGGTTCCACAGCTTGCCGTCGTGGCGCTGGTGCGTCCACCAGAACGGGTTCTGCTTCATGACTTGGTACTGCTTGAAGTCCGTCCGCACGCGCCACCCCTTGTCGTACGCGAGCGTGTGCCGATCCTTCTGGAAGAGCGTGTTGATGCGCGGAATGCCGCGGTCCCACGAGTCCTGGAGGTCCTCGAGCGTCAGCCGACGGTTCTGCGCGAGCGCCTCCTGCCGCTTGAGCGCGTACTCGGCCCACACGCGCTGCGAGTCGATAAACTCCGACTCCCACGGCTGGATGTAGCGGTAGAGGTTCGGGATCAGCTGGTCCTCCTCGTGCGACATGCCCGAACGAAAGTGCGTCACGCCGGCGTCCGTCTGCTTCGACCAGCGGAGGTCCGACTGCGGAATGAGCACGTGGCCCATCGAGAGCATGCCGAGACCGCCGAGTTCCTTCGGCGTGTAGAAGACGACGGGCGGGAAGCGGCTGGGCATCTTCGAGTTGAGGCCGATCTTGACACGCGTCTGGATCTTGTTCTCGCACTTGACGAGGAGGTCGAGGAGCTCCTGCGTGTTGACGACGGCCTCGCGAAAGTACGTCATCAGGCCGATCAGCGACGTGTTCCACTTGTTGATGATCTTGGTGAACGTCGTCGAACCGGACGCCATGAGCACCTGGCGGATGCGGTTGTTGAACTTCTCGAGCGAGTCGTCGTCGACGCGCAGGAACGCCTGCGCCGTGCGCTCCTTCGTCGCCTCGTTCTGGAGGTTCCACACGCCGTCGCGTGTCGTCATCTCGCCCGCCGTGATGCGGCACTTCGGGAGGATGCGCACCTCGAACCCGCACATGTCGAAGAGGAGGTTGGGGTTGTCCTTCGAGTAGACCGAGACGAACGCGTTGTCCCACTCGATCGTCGTCACCGAGCGCGGCAGGCGGTTCTTGATGTCCCAGAACACGGCGCGGCCGAGGTTCACGTCGTGCTTCATGAGGCGCATGCGGGCGTCGCGCGGCCAGCACTTCTTGTTGTTGTAGCCGACGATATTCTCGTTGTTCGGGTCGGGATGCTCCGTCAGGTACCGCTGGATAAGGTCGCGCGAGTCCTCCGCCGAGAACCGCAGCAGCATGTGCACGCGGTCAATGTAGCGCGAGTAGAGGCGGATCGGGTGGCGCGTCTCGGTCGCGGCGTCCTGGAACGTGAGAAAGTCGTTCGGCAGCTGCGGCGGACCGGCCATCTCCGCGGCGCGCTGGAGCCCGAGCACGAGGAGGTCGAGCACGAGGCCGTAGTACTGCGTGATGAACGACGCAAACTGGAGGCCGCGGATGAGCCCGTACGAGTTCGTGTGGTTCATGTCCTTGTAGTTAACGACAATGTTGTTCTTCGCCGTCATGTAGTCCGCGATGTTGTGGTCGACGATCAGGCGGAGGAGGCGGTTGAGCAGCGTCAGGTCCATCTTCTCGTTCATCTTCTCGAACGTCGCCTCGAGCATGACGTTGCACTCGCCCTCCGCCGTGTCCCACACGTCCTGCAGGTTGTTGATCCCCTGGCACCACTTGTACACGAGAAGCGGCGGTGGCTCCGTGTCGGCGGGCTTGATCCACGCGGGGAACAGGCGCCGCTTGTCGCCCTCGAACCACAGGTACTGGTCGAGGTACGCGTCCGTGATCTTCTCGAGCGGCTCGACGTCGTAGACGGGGATGAGGTGCGAGTAAACGTCCATAAACTCAATCCCGACCTCCTTGAACGCGCGCTGCGTGAGAAGGTGCCGCTTGATGCGGCTGAGCGCCTCGTGCGGGTTGTCGTATGCCTGCTCAATGAGCCCGAGCTCCTCGCGCTGGCTCTGGTTCAGCTTCGACTTGACGCTGTACGCCTCGCGCAGCCGCTCGAGCGCGAGGATGAGCAGCTTCGTGTCGTGCTTGTAGCTGAGCGGCGGGAACGGGATCGGCGAGAACCGGCGGCTCTCGAGCCAGTGAACCGTCGTCGTGTAGATCGCGACGGCCTCCTCCGCCGTGATGTACGGCCCGTCCTTGAGGTAGTTGTGCTGCCGCTCCTGCTCCGCCTTGAGGAAGAGGCGCGTGAGGCGACCGAGGTTCTTCTTGCACACCGTCTTGTCGACCGTCGCGCCGCGCTTGATGCGCTCGCGCTGGTAGTGCGCCGTGTTCGTCCACCAGTCGGCCTTCATCTTGACGTAGCGGAGAATCATGTTCTCGATCGGCGTCGGGAGGCCCGGGACCTTCCACGGGATGTTGGCCTTCCAGCACCGCCACGCCTCGCTCAGGTGCTGGAGGATCGCGCGCGCCTTGTTCTGGCGGATGCCCTCCGGCATCATGTCGAGAATGTCGTGCATCACCGCCGCGCGCAGCTCGAGGTCAAAGTGCGACTCGACGCGCTGCTTCGTCACCGTCTTCGCGACGCCCTTCGACGTGCGCCCCTCAAACTGCCTCGCGAGGAGGTTGCCGAGCCACCGCTCGAGTAGCGGCACGATGCCGCGTAGGAAGAACATCCACACGCGCCAGCTCGGCGCCCAGAAGCCGACGCCGGGACCCTTGCCGACGGGGCCCGTGTTGAAGCGGTAGTAGATGACGTGCTTGAGGTCCTTGCACATGCGAATCTGCCGCATGAGCTTGTACTTGTAGCGGTACATGCCCGTCAGCTGGCCGACGTGCGCGAAAATGTACTGCAGGCCGTCGGCGAGCTGGTACGCGTCGACGTTGCCGAGGCGGTACTGCACGTGCGAGTCGACGATCAGCTTGGTCATGCGAAGGATCTCGCGGCAAAGGTGGAAGGCGTTGCCGAAGCGCGACTTCTTGCGCTCCTTCGTCGTCAGCGTCTTGACGGGCTTGAGGTTGAAGTTGTAGTCGAGGTGGAGGTAGTTCAAGTTCTTGCGGTGGATGAGCAGGTTGAGCATGTTGTAGCCCTGCCGGCACACCTGCAGGCCGACCTCCACCCAGTCGAGCGTCGTCGTCTGGAAAAACTTCGTTGCCTTGAACGACCGGAAGAGGTAGCGCTTCTTGAGCGCCTTCGGGGGCCGGTGGTGCAGCGCGTTGATGACGAAGCACTTGAGAAGCTTCTGATACGACACGCGGACCTTCACGGGCTGGCCCGGCGGCACGTGCTCGCGGTACCACGACTTGACGAGGGGCACGTCGAGCGCGCGGCGCGTCTGTCCTGACCGCAGGCAGAAGGGCCGCGGCGCCCACAGCAGCGCAATCCCGTTCGCCGTGTTGTCCGTGTACAGCGGCGTCGACGCGAGGAACGGCTCGACGCCCTCCGGCAGCACAAAGTCGTCGTCGTCGTCGATCGTCGGCTCCTCAAAGCGACCCGCGAGCGTCGTGCGGTGCGAGATCGGGTTGATCAGCGGGTCAAAGTAGAAGGCCGGGAGGTCGGGGTCCTCCGTCTTGATGTACTGCACCGTCGGGTGGTGGTAGCGCGAGAGGTGGACCGACCGCGGGAGCGAGTTGTAGAGGTAGGGAAACGCGATGCGGTACTCGGTGCGGATGGGCTGCCGAATGATGATCTTGTTGATGTCGTTGAACTCGTTCCAGTCCTCGTTCATCGTGTCGACGTCGCGGTACAGGGGCTCGAACTTGGGGCCGCCGGGAATGGCCATGTTCAGCGCCTTGGCCGTGAAGAACGACTGGAGGTCGAACAGGTAGAAGTAGTTGTCGTCGGCAATGTCCGAAAGAAGCTGGTTGGCGAGGCGAAACAGCGTCGCGCGGATCGGGAGGTTCAGCCGCCAGAAGCGATAGCTCGGCCCGTTCACAAACTTCGACTCGGAGAGCGGCTTGTGCTCGTACAGCCACTCCTTCACCGCGGCATCTTCGTCGGGATCTAGCTCCATCTGAATCGCCTCGAGCGGCTCGACGTCCAGCACGTTGTCGCCAAAATCGAGCGGAGGCTCCTCGTCGTCGAAGGGCGGGAAACGCATGCGCTTAAAGTGGCGACGGTCGCGCTTCTCGCGGCGCATCATGATCCACATCGTGCCCCACTGTGCGAGATACACCGGCTCGATGACCTTGGGCGTCTCGTCGATGAACGTGATGGCGCCGGTCACGTGGTACAGCGCCTTGACGTCGCGGACCTGCTCCCAGGGCATCGGCATGTTCTCGAGTAGCTTGAGCACGGCGTGCGGGACGTACCTGGAGGCGACGAAACAAATCAGTGACAGTGACGGAAAACATAACGCGTCGAGTCACGTCACGCGCAGGCGTGGATGCACTCAAGGCATTCGATGGCGCACAAAGTGTTCGATCGCACGCCTTAAGAGTACACAAATAAGATATGCACAAAAAAATGACATGCACAAATAGAGATGCGTGAGTCGACTCACTTGAGGGCGCCGAGGTAGACGCGCTTGTCGTGGCGAAACTTCTTGTTGGTCATGTCGCCGTGGTCGCGGATGATCTTGCGCACGTGCTCCGGAGGCATGTCCTCCTTCTGCATCTCCTGATAGCCAAACTTGCGCTTCTCGCTGTAGCGCTTCGACTGCAGCTGCTGCCATTTGCGCGCTGCGGGACGGGCAGAAGTCGATTAGTGGCACGCAGTGGAAGCAACCCAAGTGGAATCGCCGATGGGCAGAGTGGATGGCCGGATCCACACGCAGAACACAGCGACACGCCAAACATACGGAAAGCGCCTCACAGCAGCGTACAGCGACAATAAACCACAGAGAACAAGATGTTACCAAAAAAAAACAATCTCAACATCTTCCAAAATAAAAAATCACAACACGACAACAGACACATCCCGCAAACGCTGCGCATTCATGCGGCGTTCTAAACTTCAAGCACAGCTTCATGCGCACTACCCACACACACACACACACACGCGCGCGCACACACACGCACTCACACTCACGCCACAAACCACACACACAAAAAAGAGATGCCCACCTTTCTCCTGAAGCTTCTCGTCCACAGCAGACTGCACGCCAGGCTCAGACGTATCCATCGGATCCATGTTCGCAAGGTGCGCCAACGCGCACGACACCCGCGATGAAGAAAGCTAGGCGATAACGCGGGGCGAACCCCTTCGGCGCGATTGACAGACCGCGCAGCGCAATCACTGGGCGCACTCGGCGCCGATTTCGCCCAAAAAGCGAACAAGCGACTACCACACGAGAACACGGCGGACAGTGTGGACGCCCACAGAGTCGCCGCTTTAGACGCCCGTTATAACGCGCCGTTTTCGCTTTCAGAGTGAGATGCGTGTGCGCGTGTGTGGGAGAGACCAGCTGGGCGATGGCGCCACCTTGACGTGGCGGATTATTATTCAGGGATCCGTTCAATACATTTTTCATACATTGCGCTTTTTATTTCGATAGTGGCCTGATCACACGTGCGCCGCTGTGTCGAAATTTTAATCCGGGGTGTAAATACACTATCGCTACCACCCCGGATGTTGATCGGTTTGAAACAGCCCCGGACTGTGGAATGTGGCTACTGGGCGCATCTCTACGCGTAGAAAACTTATCCGCGTCCAATACCTTCGTCACTCTCTCGTCGCAACTGCAGTGCCGAGTGCGCGGGCGGCATTCGTATCGGGGTTGTTGTCACTTCATTGGTAGTAATCTCTGGGCGAGTGCACAACCGACACTCTGGTCGCACACCTCCACCACGGTGGCCGTTTGTGTCGAAAATGTCGTACAGGGATTTGCGAAGTAAGTCGTGTTCGCTGTGCAGCGAAGGCAGCGATCCGTGTTGCGTACCCACGCTTGTCGTGTGCGTTGCTGACACTCATATTTCGTCGCGATGTTGTGTATGTGAATTGCGAGTTTCGTACTGAACACCTGACCGCCTCTGCCCTCTCTTCCCAAAGACTTTACTGAGATGATGCGGGCACTCGGGTACCCGCGGCTCATTTCCATGGAGAACTTTCGCACGCCCAACTTCAAGCTGATCCACGAAATTCTCATATGGCTCGTGCAGAGGTGGGCGTGGGGCTAGTGGCGCTCCGAGTGATTCCGTGTGTGTCGCATGCCGTGCTGAATGGCTTCAGGGTCAGAGTTGTGTGTCGAACGCGTAGGGTGTAGAGGTGGTGTGCTGATGGACACTAGGGTCCGGTGCACAGAAATGTGTGTGTGTGTGGTGTGTGTGTGTGGTGTGTGTGTGTGTATGTGTGTGTGCGTGTGCGTGTGCGTGTGTGTGTATGTGTGTGTATGTGTGTGTGTGTGTGTGTGTGTGTGTGTGTGTGGATTGGCAACGGTAATTATGTGCGTGTGTTGTTGACTGCCTCGAGAAGCGTGTCGTTCCCACTGTCGCGTGCTTTTGTCTGCATGCGAAAATGAGTGCCTGTCACCGGCATCGGCACACCTATCTGTGACTGGAACACTGTTTTAATGGGAGATGGATGGATATTTCCCTAATACCGCCCGGTGTGCCTCAGGTACGACCCGAACGCGCCCCTTCCCACGGACATTGACACGGAGACGGACCGCGTGACGTTCATCAAGGCGATTGCGCAGTTCATGGCGACGCGCGCACACATCAAGCTCAACACGAAGAAGCTGTACTCTGCCGATGGCTACGCGGTGAAGGAGATGCTCAAGGTCACGACGGTCCTCTACAACGCCATGCGCATCACGGAAAAGATGGGCGAGGACGACACAGCGTCTGTTGCGCGTATGCTCGACATCTCGGGGAAGGTGGCCGATCTGAAGCTGTCGCGGCAGCTGGCCTCTGAGATCACCACACGCGGCGCAAAGCTGTACGACCTCCTCGGGCGTGAGATGGAGCTCAGGGTGGGTGTCGCGTGGTTGCGGTGCATGAACCGGGCGACTGTGCGCGGTTGGGGCGGCTTAGTCAACGGCCCAATCGAGTGCGAACGCGCACTTCATGCTCACGTTGTCGTCTCTCGCACTCTCCTCTGCTCCATTTTTACACTCTTTTCGCCAGTTCCTGTTTTTTTTTTTTTTTTTTTTTTTTTTTTTTTTTTTTTTTTTTTTTTTTTTTTTTTTTTTTTTTTTTTTTTTTTTTTTTTTTAGTCTGACGTCGTCCCTTTGGCACATGCAGGAGGCCCGGTCGATGGCGATTGCGCGTCCGCTGGAGGTGGACGCCATTGAGAAGGGGGTGAAGGAGAGCATCAACGCCCTCAGCGACCAGCGGCAGCAGATCGAGACAATGATCGCCAACATTGCGTCGGACGAGGTGCGCCCCTTTTTCTGTTCAGCGTGTGCCGCTTATTTACGGTGCTTGTGTGCCGGTTCATGGGCCAGTTGCGTTACAATTCCTCACGAGTGCATTACGTGCCTCAGGCGAATCTCGAGGCGAAGATTGAGAAGAAGCGGCTTGACCTCGAGCGAAACCAGAAGCGCCTCAACAGCCTGCAGAGCGTGCGGTGCGTTGCGATTCAATCGCACGTGTCATGTACATGCGGCTGTGTTGACCGTAACTGTTCAGTCGTGAAGCTTCTTTGTCTGCCTAAGGTGTCTCCCCGAGTTAGAGGTGCTCTTGATCTTTCACTAGCAGGACACTGTCTCACGTAAGCCCTTCCCCGCGTTCCTTCACCCACACACACACACACACACACACACACACACACACACACACACACACACACACACACACATGCAGACCTGCGTTCATGGACGAGTACGAGAAGCTTGAGGTCGAGCTGCAGCGGCAATACGCCATTTACCTGGAGAAGTTCAGAAACCTCACGTACCTCGAGCACCAGCTCGACGAGCACAACCGCGCCGAAATGGACAAATTGGAGGTGGGCGTTAGGAGTCACGGTACCATCAAAAGCAAAATAGTTGTGTGTGGAAGAGAATGGTGATCTATGGGCGTCGCAAACGGCTATTGCTCTCTTTGCTCACACGTGTGTGTGTGGCACGTGACTCGCTCTCTGCAGAAGACCGAGTCGCACCTCAAGCGAATTCAGGAGCGCCTTCGCGAGGAGAACGCCAAGCTTATGCGCGGCGAGGACGAGGACCTGTTGGACGACGATTACTCTCGGAAGCCGAAGGGTGCGTGTGTGTGTGCGCGCGCCGGCAGCTGAAGTCATGTTGTGTGGTCCGCCGGACGCATGCTTGGAGGGAAGAGTGGACTCATCATTGCGTCATCGGTATGCCCCTTAGGTTCCTCTGGGCCTGGCAAGTCGTTTGGCACTCTCGACGGCGGCGACGACGAGGACGAGGACAGCGACGTGAGTAGTCGCAGCCCCGGCCAACGCACATGTGAACTCAGGGCACTCATTCCTATGAAGTAGCCTTTGTTATTCGTCAGTGGTCGCCCCACATTTTAACCCAACGACTCGCTGCAGAATCTATCGGGCAGCATCATGAGCGATCCCGACGAGCGGCCAAAGGGTCGCGCTGCTGCCGCATCCAACGGAAAGCCGTCGAACCGCTCGTCAGGCGGGAAGGCGCGGCCGGTGGCGAGCGACGATGAAGAGGAGATTGACATTGACGAAGACGACGGGGAGGGCGACTCTGAGCTCGACCAGGTGTGTGGTGTTCTCTAGTGCAACGCTGTATGTGTGTCTGTTGTTTGTTGTCTGTGTGGTGTTGAATGTGAACGTCCTAATTCGCTCCTCAACGCGTGCGCAGAACGAAGAGGAGGACGACCTCGATGGGTTCTGACGGGACCCCCGGGGCGACAAGGAGCGTCAGAGGCGCATCGGCGAGTTGAACCGCGCGATCGCATCGTCTCAAGACGGCGCCCTTGTCTCTGCAGCTGCGTCCGCCGCAGTGGGTCGGCGGCGGGGCAAGAAGGTGCGGGGGGAGGGCGCGTCTCGTGTGGGCGTGGACTCCGCTGGCTTGGGTCTGCGGAGGGCGCGCAATGACGACGGATCGCTTGCGGTTCCAATCGACGACGCGCAGTCGGAAGCCTCCGAGTCGTCCCAGCCGTGGAGCTACGTGCGGTAGCTCTCGGCGTTTTCGGGAGGAGGAAGGGACTCGTGTTCGTGTATATTTACGTGTTTCGGTGGCTGTCGCTTTTCTTTTTCTTTTTTTTTGCAGTTGTTGCGGGGCGTGCGCGTGCGTGCGTGGTAGCGTTGCGTGCGAAATGCATTGTCGTGGCACACATGCCGCTTGCTAGAGTGATTCTCGAAGCCGAATCGCTCAAACCGGATGTCCGTCTGCGGACAGAAGTGTTGGAGTTGCTATGCGTCAACGACCAACTAGAAATTGCAGTTATTATTTGTTCAGTTAATTGCTCGCACGCCACAATTATTATAGCACGCAAGCACGCAAAAGAGATACGGAGTTGCAATCGCAGTAAACAGCGCAAAGATCCCATACGACGGGCTAGTGCGCGACACACGGAGTTACAATCTCACGGGTCGAATTAAGCGGTGGCTCCCTTCGTTCACACGACGCTCTCGTCAATGGAGGGTAGAGTCCGAACGGTCGCGTTGAGCGAGTTATCGTACGCGCTGACCTCAGACGACGTCGACGTGAGTCCGCTATCGGTCATTGAAGCTTCAGCGTTGGGCTTACTATCGACGGCTGCGAGGGCCGCCACGAGTTCCAGCTTGGAGAAATTCGCATAAGAACCGCTAGAATAAGAGCCCTTAGACCAGAGCCGTGAGCGGCCGGCGGTTGATCCCGTGAGCGAAAAGAGCGACGCGTTACCCGCCGAGTCTTCCACGATCTCCTGCACGGGCTCTGGCGCAGACGGCGTGAACGTGGTGACGAGATCGGTGAAGGAAGGGCGCAGAGCGGGGTCGGGTTCCCAGCATGAGAGCATGATGTCGTAGATCTGCTTGGGGCACCCCTCCGGTCGCTTCAGGCGATTTCCGCGGGCGATCCACTCGATCACTTCCAGGTTGGGAATGCCACCGTAGGGAGGCTGCGTGTGTGTGGAGGCGCATCGTTGCAAACGTGAGACGACGTAATGCATGGGAGCTGAGGACAAAGCAAAACCCGCGGCGGCCAGGTGGCCAACACAATCCACGCGGATTGCGAGGCACTCTGCGACGCACGTCTACTGCGCTTAGGCGCACATTACCTGACCAAACGACCACATCTCGAACAGGACGACGCCGAAGGACCAGACGTCTACGGGGGGATTCAACGAGGGTGGCGCATTAAGGGGCACGATCAGATCCAAAGCAGTCGACTATTCGGTTGGCCAACGAAGATGTGCACCCACCGCTCTTCTCGCTGAAAACGCCCTCTTTCAGCGCCTCGATCGCAGTCCACTTCACGGGAACCGACGACTCTGAGCGAGTCGATCAATACATGAATGCTTAGCGAAAAAAAAAAAAAAAAAAAAGAGATCGG
>CALSCQ010002505.1:0-17043 GCA_943704525.1 Pigoraptor vietnamica | reverse complement strand
GGGGGGGCATCAAGGGTGCGTCCTTCTCACGTTTATGTGATCTTTCCAAATGCGCCAGCATCTCCTTCGCCGCTCTTCCTCCGCCGCGTCGTCGTCGCCTGTCGATCGCGTGGGCACGTGTGCCGCGCTTTGGGACGCTTACGAGGCCGAATTCTCACTCAAGGTGTGCTTGAGGTTGTCGCGTTGCTTCATTTGTAGCAATTTCCTCGTATGTGTGCCTTTGTCACACACACACACACACACACACACATACACATACACACACACACACACACACACACACAACACACTGAGTGTTGAAAATTGTCTTTATCGCATCCCTCTGCGTCTTTGTCGTTTGCAAGAAGCTTTGACGCTAGTTAAATTCGCAACTCCTCTTTCTCTAGGACTCGATTCTCCGGTCGATTCGCCACGAGACTTCTCCCGTTGCTCTTGTCGCATTCCACACACTGTGGGACAGGCGTCCGTTTGTGTGCGGCGACGGGCGAGCAACAGAGGCGCGGCACATGCTCTCTTTGCACAAACAGCCGTCGAAAGCGGCACCGTCACCTCGATAGTCGTGTCATCGCGGACGGTATGCGTGCCATTGGGCAGAGGTCGAAAGTGGGACAGCGCGGCTGCATAACCTTTGTACATTGCGCGGGTCGTGGCAAAGGGGGCACACTGCCGCAATTGCCGCGACGATTGTAACGCGACACACGCAACACGATACGCGCGGACGAAGGGAGACGCACTCGCGACGAACATTGCGAGATCACATGTAGTCTCTCCTTGTCTTGGCCATCGGTACTCGCGACTCTCGCCTCTGTCGGTACGCCGTCCGTCGCTCCCAGCGAATCGTCTCCGCCTGGAGGCTGCTGATCTCGGCAACGCGGCGCTCGAACAGCGACGCGACGTTGTTGGCCGCGCTGAACGACGCGTTCGGTCCGGACGGGCTCTTTTCGTAACCCGACGTAACGAGCGGGTTCATGTAACTGAAGGCGGCCTGTTTCACCTGGGGACGACGCGGGGGAATGGGCGGCTTTGCGGTCGTCGTCGCTGTCGTCGTGCGTGCGTGTGCCGAACCGACGGGGCTGCGAGAGCGAATGGGACCGCTCCTGTGTCGTGACAATGAAGTGGTGTGAGCACGATGTCGCATTGCAGCGATCGCACGCAGACATAAAAAAACAAGTCCACACATTGAACGGTTACGCCACTGGCTCAGTAACGCGCGTAAGGACCACGAGGGCGGGCATGAGAAAACGCCACGAGAGACACGGCAACGCACCCCATCGTCAGATCCGATCGCATCGATAGCGCGCGGTCGTTCAGAGGGCCCGGCGTGGGCGATGTGCGGTCTTCCACCGGCCGCCCCACAGGCTGAAACGATTGCGCTTTCGGGCCGAACTCGTTGGGGCTCTCGACGCGCGCAATCCCGAGCGTCCGCTGGTGCTCGTCCTTCCTCTCGACACTGCACAACCGCAAAAAGCACACAATTGCGCCACGGTCAGCCTATGTTGCGTGCGTCTCAGTTTACACAAAGCTCTGTCGTACTCTCCGACCTCCGACTAACGGCAAATCAATCCAAGAAAAAAAAAAAATAGTCACACACACGGACCTCTTTCTGGGGCCGCCCTCGATCCACCGATACGCAAACGGCGTCTGCGAAGTCGCCCCAAGCGAGTCAAAGCCGCCCACCGTGACCACCTCCACCGTCTGCATGTGGCCGGGCGCGTTCAGAGTGACGCGCTTCGGCGCATCCTGTGCCTTGGCGGCGTTGGCGACGACCTGCTTCAGGAGCATGGACTGCCGCGTCGTCGTTGGTTGGGCGTCGGGGATGCCCTCAAAGTTGACCCGCACAAAGTTGCACGAGGGGAGCGTGGACGACTGCGGACATAAACATTTGGGTTTTCAGAAATAAAAGAAAAAAAGTAGAGCAAGATCATATGTGGAGAAGAGTGCATTGAGCCCATTCGCAAAACTTACAAAGGCATTGCACGGACACATGGTAAATTCGCAGCATAATCCCACCTGCGGTGCGACCGACGTCCGCGGCATCCACTGCGTGAGTCCCGGGGCAGAGAGGCGCGCAGACACACTCGAGGGTGGGAGGCCGTCCTGCGAGCGCCGTAGGGAAGGATCGAGCTTCCATCCCCTCGCGGCCTCGTCCACGTACTCATCATACACGAGATAAGACATCCTCGAAAAGGCGCACTGCCAGCAGCGCAACCGCAGCACTCGGGGCTAGTTTTACAGCGCCAGAGAGCGGCGCATCGCGGGGCACCTAGCCCCTTTCGACCGGGCCCAAGACACTGCACTCAAACGCCCGTTCTCACGTTCGCCAGATTTTGACAACAGACGAAAGAAGAGGTAAAAATGCGCGATCGTGCCACCGTCCCGCGCCGCGTGCGCCCCTCTCTACGCGCCCATGTGCGGGGGGGTGGGAGAGGGGTTCAGTAACGCGCGCGTGTCGTCTCTGTGTCCTTCTCTCTCCTTCTCGGGTTAAGCGGGAGAACAGGCGGACGCTTTTTTCAGGGAAGTCACAAAAATGCACGTCAATGCTGTGCCCTTTCCTTAGCGACGGAGCAGTCGAGATCTCGGTAAATTTGAAATAGACTTGTAATGGAAATTCGTTGGGTGCCTTTGTCTATATATGGTCCGGCTGGTAACCATAAAGGTGACATGATTTAAGTGACAAGAATGTCTGGACAGGGTGCCAAACAAGCCACACCCCCTGGCTCATCACGATCTGTATGGCACAAATGTAGCAATCGGTCACTCGCAGGCATCGTCGTACACACGGCTCGTGTGAACACAATGCGTTTATAATGCTACCGTTCGGCACAGCACCACGAGGTGAGAGCCTACCCTCGAGCTCGATCCAACCGAGTCGTAGAAGTACTCGCCGCACTGCCAGTAGATCCCACGTCAGGCATGAGCAAAATCCAGTGAGTAACTTTGCCACAGACGTACCTGTTGAAAGCCCCGTTCGTTCAGCTGCTTGTATATCTTTGGGTATAAGGCCTCTCCTACGACGACGTGCGACGGCGTCGCCAGGACGGGTCGACCGTCCAGAGCCGCATGCGCCGCGACTAGCCCCGGCGACTTGGGCCAATTCGCCTCTATCCATGTGAGCGGATCCGCAAAGAAGCGGTCGGCTTCGTCCACATATCCCTGCTCTTCACTGTAACGGATGAACGACAAGCATTCAGTACGCAGTCGAAGAAGTTTCAACCGAGAGAGAACATAAAAATATCTCCAGACACACAGTTGGCCAGCAAACGCAAACGACGCGAATGACGGCCTTCGCGCAAGTGTAAGCACGGGACACTCACCTCGGCGGGCACTCAAGGAACCGCATTGTCACTGGCCGGTGCATGTGGCTATAATAAGGCGTCGAATGGCACGGCAGAAGGAACAGAACAAACGCATCGCACGTCCGCGTCCCTGACAACGCGTCGGTCGTCCCATCGCCGCCAACGGCCAATGTAACGGTGTCGTCTCCCACGCGCGCGTGTCCACAACCGGGGAAATTCTGGTCGATGTCGTCCCGCAGTCCGTTGATGACTTGCACGGGCCCGCTCTGGTGCACGTACGACGTGTAGTAGGCCAGCGGGAGCTGCGTCAGCGTGAGAAGAGCGCAGAGAAGGAGCGCAAATCGCTTCCGTGGCTCTTGTCCTGTGAAGGGAAGAAAGGCATGCCAGTGGACTTTTCGTAAGTTCTTCGTACAAACCTAATGGCAAGCACACCATCCACAACAACAGCGCCGACAGATTCGCCACATGCTTAGACGTGCGCGAGTAACAGGAATGCGAACAAGCCCAATCGACGAATGCACAGAGCAACAAGCGCACCTTCAGGTTCCACCAACTTGTAAATGGCGCGGCCGCAGTAGCACAGCATGAGAGGCAGTGCGGGCATTAGGAATCGAAACTCCTTGTGTGCGGAGAGTGCGCTCCACACCACCAGCTGCCACAGCAGCAGGCGAAAGGGTGCCGCGGATGCGCCCGTGCTGCCGCGCGCGCCCCAGAGGAAGAGGGGATAGAGCGAGAAGAGGACAGCGGGGATGCCCTGTGAGAAGTACCAGTGCCACGCGTGCGTACCGTAGAAGGCGCCGCCCCCGTGCAGCACGTTGAAGCGGAAAAATTCGAGGGGGGCGAACACGGGGCGCCCGTAAAAGTGCGAGTCGGTGGCCACAGTCGCGACGACGGCCGCAACACTGTGGAGCAAAGGGAAAGAAAAAGTAAGTATTATGGAGGAAAAATACGGCTCTCTACGATGGCGGCGTGCGTGTGTGAGTGTGCGGGCATTGGGAATCGAAAATTTTTGTGCGCAGAGAGTGCGCTCCACCGGCGCGTGTGTTGAGAGATGTGCCATCGCACACCCACCCCACGGGCACCGCAATGGACGCGAGAGTAAACGCACGTGCACTCGCAGTGCCATTGCACGCAATCCAATCCACGTTCTTGTCATTCGTCGCCGTCGTGGTTGGAGCGGACGCACCGGCCGCTGTTGATGACGACCCCTCGCTCGACGACATGTTCCCCGCAACAGCGTTCGCCGAAAGCTGTTCGGGGACGGCGACATAGGCACTGCCCTTTGCATCGCGAGAAGGGCCGATGTACACGTACTCGGCGGCGAGATAGACCCATGTGATGACGCATGTAGGGCGCAGAATGCACGCGAGCGCGCCGAGGCACAGCGACAGCGCCATTCCCCGCCTTCCGTCTCTAAACAAAGCAAAGTGATATGTGTGAACGGGCGTCGGGGCGTCAAACAAATAAGATATGGCGTACACAGAATGAGAGCCAGATGGACTGAGTGAAGCAAACAGGGCAGCGGAGAGGACTTCTCAGGACGCCACAAAAACGCCTCGCGCAGAACGGTGCCGGTGCGTAACAACATGAAGAGTAACGCACGTGTAAGGGATGCCGGAGAGGGGCCAGTAGTGAAGAGCGACACTCATGAGGGAGGCTTCCGCCGAATTGGAGAGCGTGCGCACGCCGCAGAAAAACTGGAACCAAGAGACGATGGCGCAGAGAAGCTGTGGTGCGGGGCAGACGAGCGAGGAAGAGAGCGCGGCATCGGGTGAGGCAAGATACCAGACAGGAGACGATGGCGCCGATATATATGTGCGTGTGCGTGTGCGTGCGTGTGTGTGTGTGTGCGTGGGGGGAGGGGGCGGGGGTGAGTGTATGTATGCATATGTGTGTATGCGTGTGTGTGCCAGACAAGGGGATACACTGCTATGGACTCCCACGCACCGTCCACTGCGCCACGCGTGCACCGAAAATGCGCCGAGACAATCGGTAGAGGTAAAAGTCGCCGGTTGCCTGAAGGACGCCCTGAAGCATGCGAGGGGCTGTGATCTGCGCGAGGGAAGGGATGAGACACAGACACGGACCAGCATGGTACGGATGCACTCAATTAATGCGTGCGTACGCACGCGCACACGCACGCACTCCACTCACACACACACACACACACGCACACACACATACAAGCAAAGACGAGCACAAGCCCAGCTCAACCACAAACAAACCCGCCCAGTACACACATATATCACGTGCAGACACGCACACGTCGGGCATAGTAACAAAGACACAGACACACACGCACCAAAACGGTTGCTGAGTCTACGCCGAGTGCAGCCAGTAGTTTGTAGAGCGCGGCGAAGACGAGTGGGTGAGCGTAACTTCGAATGCCCTCCTTCCACTCCCACGTCTCATAGCCATAAGTGGTCAGTGGTTAAGGATATGCGCCCACACACATGCACGTATATACACACACACGCACACACACACACGCACACACGCACACACACACACGCACACACACACGCACACACACACACACGCACACACACACAAAACACACACATACCCACACACACACAACACACACACATACAAACACACACAACACACACACACAACATACACACAACACACACGCAACACACACATACACACACACGAGCGTGCAGAAAAAAATGGAGATGGATATCCGTACACAATCCGGTGGGCCACTTCGAGGCTCTGCCAATACTCGTCCGGCACAAACCACGTTTGCACGGCGAGTGCGTTAAACAATCGCAGCGCAACGAGTCCTACTAAGACCGTCCTATCCGCGAGTGCTTCGCGCACACGTCCTCCCGCGCCTGCTCTCGTCCCATGCCTTTCGCCGTCAGCCCCTAGATGCCCCTCACTGGGACCCCCACTTGCGCCCTCTGCAGAAGCAGCGCCACGCGCATCCGTTTGTAAGCGAGCGCTGCCTGGCGTATGTGCGTCCGCCATCCTTCGCAAAACAGAGGCCGACGCACGCGTGAGCCTCCTCAAAGCATGCTGGACTAGCACAAGGGAGTGCATTTCTCTCATGATGCGTGACGTGCGGAATTGGTGCGGGTGTCCAGACGCACGGTAACGTGAGGGTTCCACGCACGCACATTTGCTAGCCAATTTCCAATTCGGCTTAATGTTAGCTTCATTTACACGAAACCGACGCAGGGCCCCCTCACACTTTGAGCGCCTGGAACTTGGACCCGAAGCAGATGCCGACCCAGTCCGGCTGCGACAGCGCCCACTGCAGCTGGTTGATCTCCCCGCCCGCGTAGTACGCGAGTATGGGGTCCTCGCTCGAGCGCGCGTTCTTCGAGATGTCCCAGATGAGCGCCTGGTAGTCGTCGGCTGCGAAGGAGAGAGAGGAGAAGGAGTGAGAGGGGAAAAGAGTGAGAGGGGAAAGAGTGAGAAGTGAGACTCTCAACCACAAGGCACCGGCTCGCTCACACGGGGTCGCGAACGAACTTTCGAACGAGTCCAAATGAATTGAGCGAAATTCGGCGAACGGCACAGACAAGTGGGGTCAAAGTCGTGCAAAACAATGACACACACCTGCAGTGCATATGTGGCAGGCCGAGTGCGGCGCCCACGACATCGAGTTGACGGCCGCTCTGTGCGTTCCCAGCTCCGCGAGGGGTGTGGAGGGCGCGCGGATGTCGAGGACAACGACGCGGTTGCTGTCGAGCGCAAAAGTCGCGATGAAGTTGTCGTCCTGCTTGTTCCACGCGAGGCGCAGCAGCGGCGTGAGTTCGGGGGACTCGTACACAATGGTCGAGTGCTCGAGTTGCCTGTGTCGGGAGGAGAGGGAAAAGATGACGGCGGGTGAGTAATAGTGTAGGCGTACGCGTCAAGCGAAAAAACTAAACGAGCCATCGACACCCACGAACGCGAATCAAGCAAGCCGTCAACAATGTCGCACACAGCATAAACCGCACACTTGCTGCCTGCACACACGCACGTGAGGGAGGAGGGACCCACCTCAAGTCGAACAATCGCACTGAGCCGTCCGCGCCGACCGAAGCAAAGACGTATCGCCCCCGCGCAAACGCAATGTCAAAGACTTCCTTGTCGTGGGCGATGAGCTGCGTGTCCACTTGCTGCGTCTGCGCATTCAAACAACAGAAAGGCACTTGCGTCATTATCGAAGGCCGCAAGAGAACAGCGAATAGGGGCGAAATATGACCGATACATAGCGATGACAATTTCTCGCAAGAGCAGAGAGGACACACACACACACACACACACACACACACACACACACACACACACACACACACACACACACACACACACACACACACACACAGCAACGATTCCAATTGAAGGCGCGCAAGAGAAGAGAGCACGCACCTCAATGTTCCATATCGTGCACGTGGTGTCGATGCTCGAGGTGCCCACAATCGCAGGGTCCGTCGGGTTCCAGTCAAATGACGTCAGAGGGGCGCAAAACTCGGAATTCTTGTTCTGCAGCACATTGAAAAATGGACCGTTTGGCGAAATGACGCTATGACCATCGCAAGCATCGCAGCACACTGCGCACACGCACGCACACACACACACACACGCACACGCACACGCACACGCACACGCACACGCACACGCACACGCATAGCCCAAGAAGATACACCAGACAATGCACCCCTACCATCGCATAAACGCACGCGATTTTCTGAACATACACACACACAACGCACGAGAAGAAACACTCACGCTGTTGAGAAGCCCCTTGAGGGAGACCGTCCCGCCCTGCGCTGAGTCCGACACTTCCCATACTCGCAAGTAGTCGCCGGTGGTCGCGAGAAGGTCCGGTCGAGAACTCGTCTGTGATTGGTACTGAAAATGAGACCCCATACAATGCGCACGAAAACAGATACACTACATATACGCGTGCGCACACACACACACACACACACACACACGCCCTCTCTCTCTCTCTCTCTCTCTCTCTCTCTCTCTCTCTCTCTCTCAAAACACCCTCTCCCACACACACACACACACAAGCATACACACACTCTCATACACACACTCACGCACACACACGCGCACACACACAAACAAACATACACACACTCTCACATACACTCTCATGCACACACACACAAGCATACACACACTCTCATACACACACTCACGCACACACACGCGCACGCACACAAACAAACATACACACACTCTCACATACACTCTCATGCACACACTCACGCACACACACACGCACACACAAACAAAAACATACACACACTCTCACATACACACACACTCTCTCTCTTCTCCGCACACCTTGTCTGGCAACCACATGATTTTTGTTGTGGGGTAGGGATGTACGAACGTGCCCTTGTGCACAAACTCGTTGTAGTCCTCGTCCAGCTGAATGATTTGGACCTGCGAGCAAACGCGAATCGCATAAGAGACCCAAAAAGTGAGCATTATGAACCCACGTACATACATCGGAAAAAATGCACGCAAGCACGCACACTTGCCACACGCACCACGCACGCACACACACACACACACACACACACACACACACACACACACACACACACACACACACACACACACACACACACACACACACACACAAATTCACAGGCACAAAGACAAGCACACAGTCTCAACCAGCCCACCTTGTTCGAATATTCCTCAATGAAACTGCCAATCGCCGCGCGGTAAGGCTGGTCGCTTCGCACGCTCCAGTTCATCCCATACAGAGGCCACGGCGCATTGTACGTGTAAATCTCCTTCCGTCGGTCGCGATCCGACTCCTCCATCGCCGCCATATGTTCACCGGCGCACAAAGCGCCAAACGGCGAGTGGGTCTCTCGATGAAGCACGCAGACGACGTGCCCGTCACGACTTGGCCGCTCGAAAAGGGAGCTCACAACGCCCGGTTGTTCCACAGCCACCGTTAGCGATTCAGATAAGCGAGTCGATTTTGCGAACCATGTGGAGAACACGATCCGACAAAACGCACAGCCGGTGAAGTTGCTCTTCAGACAGCGAGCACGTCCAATGCGCCCGCGACCGAAAAAGATTTGCCGTAAGTGAACGGGTTATTGCGATAAGCGCAAGTCGCTCTTTCAACCAAAACGACAGTCGATTCGTCAACAACGTCCCCAAACGACCCCGCGTGAGAGACCGAGTGCAGTGCTAGGGGACACCGGAGATACGGAAGAGAGAAGAGCGTTCGTGAGAAAGAGAGGCAAGGAAAAAGTGGAAGCGAACACCATTGTATGCTAGGTCCAGAAATTTTGGATTGGAGTTCCCGCGCGCAACTCAACCGCAACTTTTTATTTGAAAACAGTGCGAAAAAGTGTGCAGAAACGGACTTCAAATTATTTTCAAAACCCAAACAACGTCACCACTTTGTAATGATGTCATCCGGCACGTGATCGCCCCGCATGAAACGCTTCTCAAATTCCATCTACGCCCAAAACGCCAACGAAAGCCCACCCTTGCGTGTGTCTATCGCTCGCTACTTGCTGTGCGTTCCCATACTCGAGTCCGAATCGACCGTCCTTGTCCCTCATGGCGCCGCCGACCGCGCGCGAGCTTATCGAACAGAAGGATGCCGTGGAAGCAGAGATCCGAAGTCTAATGGACGCACTCAAATCGGTGCGTGTGCCCTTCGTAGTGTCGTCGTCACACAGGCAGTCCCTCTGGCAGTCATGCGTTCATTACTTTGCCAGTGTCGTGAACTGTCGGGCGATGATTGCGAGCCGAACGCACGTGACTCACGTAGCCCTGCCCCATGGTTTGACTGCCAGCACAAGGTGGGCATGACAGAGCCCCTTGTGGACGCCGAGGGATATCCGCGCGCGGATGTCGACATTCATGCCGTGCGCGTCCTTCGCAATCAAGTCATTCGGCTGCAGAATGATCACAAGTGCGTAACGTCAGTGCGTGTTTTCATGTGTTGCACGCTTCTCTCTCGCCGGTGTCGGCAACGTTACGCGCACTGCCGCAATGTCTTTCTGAATAGTTGTGCTGGCACGACCACCCTGCGCAGCATTGAGGGCACCCTTCTGAAAACTGGTAATCGCTTCCCCGACGCAGGGATCTAATGGCTGCGATCGAGAAGAAGCTCCACGAAGTACACCAAAGGGCGCGGGAGACGGAGGTCGAGAGCGCAAACGGAGGAACGGCCGCAGAGCAGTGGGCGGAGCGTCGGAAGGCGTTTGCGATGGTCGAGCTTGTTTCCGAGGGCTCGCCAGCAGAGTCGGCTGGAATTCGCGCGACGGATCGCATCGTCAAGTTTGGGAGTGTGGACGCGAATAACTTTGTCGGCATGCAATCTGTGGCGGACGTCGTAAGAAACAGCGAGAACGTGGGTGTCTGTTCCTCGTGTTGATCGCCCGCTTCCGTCTCTTGTGTTGTGACAGGCGCGGGCGACGGTTTTATAGTTCGTGCGCCTGTCTTTGTACTGAGGCTGTGTGTATGTGCGGCGCAGGTGTCGGTGCCGGTGCTTGTGGAGAGGGGCGGTCGTGTTCACAATCTCACGCTTGTGCCTCGGCGTTGGGCCGGCCAAGGACTGTTGGGGTAAGCTGTTACCCCCGTTACTTTGGTGGCAGGCGAGGAGAGAATAGTGTGATTATTGATTGTGTGTGTTTGCGTTTGTGCGTCGTGCGTTGACATAACTGTTGTTGTGCGCAGGTGCAAGGTCATTCCGCTGCTGCGATGAGTGCCACTAGGCAACTCTTCCCGCCAGGAGGCAACTCTTCCCGCGACACTTTCCATTTTGTAAATCGATCTAAGGACGCAAGTGAGCAACCCATGCACGCGGCCTACTGATTGGCCATGACAGTTTGAATCTTTGTTGATGTTGCTTTCGGGCGAAGATATCTAACTGTCGGGTACGCCATGCACCTGCGCAAGTTACTTTCATCAATTTCCTCCTCACCCGGCAAAGTCAGTCAACATTGAACTTTCAGTTATACTTCGGCAGAATTAGTTGCTGTCCGCGTACTTGTAGTCTGTCGGGTAAGGTGCCACCGGGGCATAGTTCGCTGCGACGGGCATCTGCGCAATTGCGACGGGCATGGGGGGCTCGCTGTAGCCGTACGCACTCGCACTGTACGCGGGCGGCTGACCCATCAGATCTAGATCGATGGCAGGCGCCGACGGCGCCGGCATTTGCTGCATGCCATACAAGTTGTTGCTGGTGACGGCGAAGCTCTGAGAGTACGGGTCAGTCTGGGGGTACGCGACGCTCTGAGAGTATGCTGCGTTCCCCCAACCCCATCTCTGCGTGTGTGGGAAGGGACGGAGGCAGCAGCCGTTATTGCTAATTGATATGGCCATTGTATCTACATGTCTGGCGCCGTCGGAATGCATGCACACGCGCCAACTCTCACCGCATGGGCATGCGCGAGCGCAGTCGTATTCTCTCTCTCTCTCTCTCTCTCTCTCTCTCTCTCTCTCTCTCTCTCTCTCTCTATCTCTGTCTCTATCTACTCCCCTTGAGTTCCCCCACACCCCCTCTCTTCTCTCTCTCTCTCTTCCCTGGCTCTCCTCTCTCACATACTGCCCGGTACACACACGCGCACACCACACATCTGACACGCACACACCAACACCGCGCATATATACCCATAAACCTAAAGCGGGATCTAATGCGCTTGTTTCCCATTCTCCTAGCATTCAGTTCAGGGTGCGAAGATGACGACACACGGCACACACAGCCGGCAGATACACGTATACACGACATGTGCATAGTCACAGAAAGAGGCCACTCTCACCGAATAATGCCAGCGCGCGTTGGCCCTGACGAAGCAGCTGTAGCCGAAGATGAGAAGAAAGAGGACTCCGCCAACGACGGGAACGACAATGAGTGCCACCGGGACAGTTGACGACGAACTGTGGCTGCTAGAGTCTGAGCAGAAGCCGGCATAGAACCATTTCCAATTGGTCGAGGAACCTGCCAGTGTACGGGAGCAGGATGCGAGAACAGTGTCGGATTAACATTAGTCCGGCAACTGTGCCGGCAGTCAGCCGAGTCGGGCTCTTGACACTCAGCACCACTGTACACTGACAACTGGCGACACCGACGCGTACGGCACACGCACATTGACACCAACACCGACACACACACACACACACACACACACACACACACACACACACACACACACACACTGACACACACACACTGACACACACACACACATATACACACAGACACACCGACACGGCACAAACCGATTGCCGAACCGCCGGCGCGCAGCCAGGGACCCACCAAATCTGGAAACGCATGCATAAAAGCCAGCTCTGTCAAGATCCGGATCCGGACCGCCGATGGCAATTCCTGCGTTCGTGTCACGTGGCCTGGTTAGCTGCTGCCATGACCCAGCGACTGACTACAAACCATGCATTGGCCTTCTGTTAGCCCGCCCTACTCAACCGTGCAGCCACGGAAAGCTGAACAGCCATTCAGTTGTCAAGGTGATCAGCAGTAGAGTCAAGGGTCTGTCATGTACTGATGTGCACTGCACTGACGCCGCCACTGACTCGGCGCCGCCGGCCTGCCGTGTCAGTCGTTTGCGCTCTCATTACTGGCATGGACAGCCGGCGACGTCTCACTGACTCAGTCTGACATGCCGCACCGGCAACAGCGCCGTCTACCGGCCATCCGTCAGCGCCGTCTATTAATATTAGGTCAGACAGCTTCGCACGACTCCCCCGCGGCTGCGATCTGTCGAGCCGAAAATGCAGCGGCCTGGCCTCAGAGCGACTAAAGAGCCCGGCCGCCGGTTCAGCCGTCACTGACTCCGGCGGCCGGCCCGGCCGGCACGGCCGGCTGATCATGTCTTAGACCCACCCTCGAAACAGCTGGCGACGCAGTCTTCGGCGGTCATTACGAGGGCAGTTTTGGCGCAGCACCGGCCCGTTTCGCAGGGACAGGGGAACAGGTAAGTGGCGGAAGCGAGTTGCGCCGCCCCACAGAGCATCGCAAGCACCAAAACGGCAACGAGAAGCCGGCGCGGCAGTTTCAGCCGCGGGCACCGCACGGCACTGCTCCGGCGACTGACACGGCCGCTCGCCATGGTTTCTCTTTCAGTCGCAGTCGCAGTTCTAGTCGCGGCGGCGCAGAGTGACTCCATCCTGCCGTCCACGCGCTTTCGCTTGACTCGGACACCCCTCTGCGCCTCACCAAGTCGCCGGCGCCTGTCAGTGGTGAATGGTGAATGTGTATTGTGAGTGCTGGAACACTGTTAGCGCAGGGTGGATGTTAGCGCGGCCGATAAGATGTGTCCGCCAAAGCTATTAATATTTTTAGACGCCGTGCGGAACAAAAGGGAACTTATCTTTAGGTCGTCACTCAGCCGGCCGGGCCCGGCGGAGTCAGTCCGGGCGCCCGGGCCACCCCGGCCGGCATGCCCGCCGGCGGCGGCGTCGGCATCAGCCGGCAGTTACTGACGCTGCCACCGGCAACGCACTCGCGGCACGCCGTACCAGTGTGAAGAATCCCGGGAGCTGGTGAGGGCCGCAGCCGGCGGCGCCGGCCGTGCATCACGGGGCCGGCGCCCCGGCCGGGCGGACTGGCCGTTCAGTCCAGTGCTACTACGATGGAACTGGCCTCAGGCACGACCACTGGCTGACTGAGTCCGAGTCCGGCGGCCGGGCACGGTCAGTCCAGGCCGCGGCGGCCGGCGGAGTCGATGTTTCACTGCGGCCATGGCCGCCGGGACCGCCGGCGGCCCGGCCGGCGGCATCAGCTCGGCCGCCGGTGCCGATGCAGGCGAAAGAGCGACACTTCGGCAGTGGCAATTCAGCACGTGCCAGAATAACGACCCGTCCACATTGGCTTTGTTGCACGCCTGGAGGCCGGCGGACAACCGCCACGAGTGCCGGTGTGTCAGGCCGCCGGCCGCCTGAGCCAAGCCGAGTCACAGTCGCATCTCGGCCATCCAGTGGGACTGAGACGGATCTGATAAAAACCGACAGTTGTTGGTCAAATGCCGCATCGTCATCTTCGAGCGGATGTGCATTCAACAAGAGAAAGGGCAACTGAATTCGGTGTAGTTCATGCAACTAACGCAACGGGCTGACTGACCGTTGGCGTAGTCCAGACTATCCGGACATTTGCACCACTGAGTTGACCGTATCGGCTTTCGTCTTTATCTGACTGCAACATTCCACTCTTGCACTAGTCTGCTGTGAAGCCCTGTCTTTGAGTTGGTTCTCGTTTTTTTGAGGGAATTGTGATATAGTTGTCCTCGATTATCGCCCAAAGAAGAGAGCGGCACTTCTGTGCTTAGCTTGCACACACGCACACGGATTTGCGCATCGTGTCCATGTCGTCGTCATCGCTGAACATAGTGCTTTTGAAAATCGGACAGAAGATATTGGAAGGGTTATCTGTTGTGAGTATTGCCTCTGCACTGTGTGTTGCCTTCGAGGTGTGCATGTGTATGGCGCCGGCGTGTTTGAATGTTTGCGCGTATGGTGTTTGTGTGCGCGTGCGTGTAAGTGTGTGTGTATGCCGTGCGCGTGCGTGTGTGTGTGTGCGTGTGTGTAAGTGCGCGCGCGTGCGTGCGCGTGTGTAAGTGCGTGCGCGTGTGTGTGCGTGTGCGCGCGCGTGTCACATCCCTAACAGACACGCGCCAACACAATGCAACACACACGCGCAAATGGCTTCCAAGGACGTACGCACGCCATACACACGCGCAACTGATACACTCTCGCATTCAATTCGGCACACACGTGTGTTATTGTTGCCTTAGCAGTTGACCTTTCCTTATCAATAATCGACTGTTACCGACGCAGAGTGACGCAGTGTCTGCGTCTGTTACGCCGAGCGCGGGCACCCCTATATCCACGTACGAACCCTCAACCTCACTCTCTATTGCACCTGCACCCGAACCCGCGCGCGACAGCGCCGACACCGTCGTGGAAATGGCGGGAAATACGAAGAAGCGCATCGCGATGGCATCGGCCATGCGCAGCAGAGCGCCCGACTACCTCACACTCGAACAGGAACCGCCCTCGCGGAGGGACGTGCCTTCGTCGCCCGTGGGCACTCTCTCGCTCACCGTGCAGTATGCGCTGGGGCTGCAGGGGTCTGCGTCGACGCATGCGTATGTGTCGGTGGACACGAAGACGTCGCGGGGGGCGGCGCGCACGCAGCTGGCCACTGGGTTCGACTGGAAGGGAGAACAAGTCGCTGTGTGAGTTGCACGCATTTCTTTCTTCAGCGCCACTCTCTTGCGCGTGTTCTCTGCGGCCCGTCTTTGTCTGTGGCCCGTTTCGCTCCCTCGGTACAATTGACCATCCGCATTCCTTACCATTCCCATTCCCACCCCCCCCCCTGCTGTCTGCCTTGACCCACTTCGCCTCTCCTGCTCTTACGGTGCTTATACCGTTCTGTTGCCCTCCGGGCGTGTCCGCTCTAACGTATTGCATTCCACGCAGCCCTCTCTTCCCCAACGACACCCACGTGACACTCCACGTCGTCAGCGCGAGCGGCGCCACCATGGGATCCGCCGACCTCTCCGTGGCCGAGGTCAAGTCGCATCCGGGCGAGAGGACGCTGCCCTTTCGCGGCGGCGAAGGGTCCGTCCGAGTCACAGCCACCTGTCGAGTGAGTGCACAGGCCCATGCTGTGAGCGTGTGTGTCTTGTACTAGCCATGCTTGTGCTTTCTCTGCACACACGGTCACTACGTGCTGCTCACGTGCGATGCAGCGCCAAGCGCCGATATCGCATGTGTTGATGCTACATATTGATTGGATGTTCCGCGCACTCCTCTCACGCTGACTGGAATTTCCAACTTCGATGGCGCAGGCTCCGTCATCCCCGTCCGTGTTCCTCGTGTAATTGAAGCTCTGTTGAGATTACACGCAGTGCACGTCGCCGTATTTGTATTGTACACTGGTGCCCGTTAGTCGGGAGTGGCGCGTGTCCTTCCGCCTGTGTTACAGTGGTGTTACAGTGGGGCATCCGTGTGTCTGTCACAGGGTCAGCCGGTAATCGGTTTCAGGTTTGTGCGCAGTCCACTCAAAAAGGGATCAAAATACCCAGCGCCATACGAAAAGAACGAGCGTGGAAATACCCGCAGTGGATGATAGCAAAGCGACGAATACTCCAGGCACCCGCGTGCCGGCAGTCACTCGGCAACTCCTCGCCGTGCCAGTCTCACTCGGCGACTTGGTGCTTCGAGTTAAGATGCGCGTGAATCGGACCATAATTCCGTCAGTGACCATCTCGCCTGTCAGGTCGTACCCTCCATATTTTCCGCTGAAGCGTATCGTCTTTGGGTCAGTGCGCGTTGCTTTCAACGCCCGGGAAAAGGTAGTCTTCTAAAAGTCAGTATGGCAGCCGACGGTCTGAGGAAGTCGTGATTAACGGATCGTCTGGACACTGTTACTCGCGCACGTGTCAAGCCGAGCATCCCAGGAAGAGATAAGATCGAAGCACTTTTCGTTTAGCAGAGACACTACAAAGCACTGACGCAGCGACCATAGAGCGACCATGGACGTCTGCGCACTTCCCGACGGCGCCGTTGTGGCAATCGTTTCACTGCTGGACACGAGAGACATCGCCGCCCTCAGGCTGGTGCGTCTGTCGCTTACGTGTGTCGCATGCCTTCTGTTTATGGCTGGATGGCTTGCAATTCTCTTACGTCTGTTGTTCTTATATGCGGCACGCACACGCACACACATACACACACACACACACTCTCTCTCTCTCTCTCTCTCTCTCTCTCTCTCTCTCTCTCTCTCTCTCTC